>CAWVNT010000023.1:0-15301 GCA_963930775.1 Cliona cf. orientalis
AACAAACCATTGGCAGTCCAAAGCATAGAAATACAATAATAATATAAATATAAAAAGAATAAAAAAAATATAGTATATAAATATGTTAGTAAAAGATACATAAATATAAAATATCTAAAAATCATCGGAAATTCCCAATTTAATCCGTGTTTGATTGCGCCAGAGATCGCACACCAAGAGCACGAAGCTTCAGCCTGGCTTGGAAGGAATTGGACCAACTGCCAGGGCTGCCGCAAGCTGCGCTCCTTTTTGCGCTGCTTGGCTTAGGAGTTGGGAAACCACTTGGCCAAACTACTTCCGCCACCACGGTCGCCATGTTGCTGTACTTTCATGAACGTTGTGATCAAGAGTGCATGTGTTTGAGTCGTAGCACTGGAAGCTAGCATCTATCCAAACGCTGACGTATGTAGTGTTGGGCGACTTTGCCGCACACTGGGCCCAGGCCGCTGCTACCCATGCCATGTATGTAGTTGACTCCAAGTATTGTTGCCCCAAAGCTTGAGGACTAAGTACATATCTGCCAGTCGTAAAGAAGTGTAAAGGACCACAATTTCCTGCCCCCTCCTTCTTCATGGCGAAGGGTGCAACCTCTGCAGCCTTTTCCTTTCTCCATGTGTGAACATTCGAGCCATCTATCGTCGTGATTGTGTCCGTAGTTGTCCTGTAGCACCCGAACCAAGCCTCGTGCCAAACACTCACGTGGGTGGTGGCCGCATCCTTCTCGAGGCACTTTTTCCACGCTGCTTCCACCCAGCCTTTGTACTCAGGAGTGCCAGGGCCTTTTGATTGATGAGTCTGATTCGTTTTCAGGAGTTCCCAAGGCTGTCCGCTGGTGAAGAAGTAACCCTGGTGTGGCGCCCAGCGCCGAGATTGTGATATGGACTTGAGGGGGGACGCCTGTACGTGACAAGATCAGCAAGCTGTCCATCCCACGGATCGTTGCAATCTGTTGTAT
Source organism: Cliona cf. orientalis (assembly GCA_963930775.1). Classification (NCBI taxonomy): domain Eukaryota; kingdom Metazoa; phylum Porifera; class Demospongiae; order Clionaida; family Clionaidae; genus Cliona; species Cliona cf. orientalis. Next base: position 956 of record CAWVNT010000023.1, read on the forward strand.
TAGGATACCTGGAACAGTGTGTGTTGAGTTTGAAGGCGAAGTACTTGCATGAAGAATCAGTCCAGCACTGGTTGGCACAATGCTCCAGGCTGATTGCATCACTAGCAGTACCACCCATGTAATCTGGGCAGTAGCCATGGCCCATCTTCTCAAAGCCTGCAACGTCTCCAAGGGCCACGATCATGCTCTCCACGTCACTCTGGAGTTTCGCCACCTTCGGGGACAGGTACTGCCAATAGAAGTTGTGTGCGTCCTGGTAGTCGCACGCGTACCTGCTCACCTCCCTCACCAGGTCCGGATTGAACGAATCTTTAGGAGTGTACTCGTGACGTGCATCCCAGTTCCGGCACCGCATGGTCTCGCACGCGTTGATTCCCCTGACAGTGCAACTAGTCTTCTTGGCCAAGAAAGTTGTGCTACCATGACCATCGCTGTTCCACACCGGCACCTCACCTCTCCAGTCTAAGGTGTCCCTTGTGGCTTTCATGTTGGCGAGATGGGCCTTTTCAAGATTGGCATCGATCCACCTCTTCCAGTCAATCAGGAGATCCAAAACACGAACAGCTGCTCCCTTTGTGTTGTTGACAAGTTCATGGGACGCAATGTCATACAGCAAGTTGGTTTGCAGCATAATGAGCTCGTCTGCAAGTGGAAACATCGCACCTGCCCACTGATTCGTGGTCTCCGTGGATTCTTCCTTCCCAAAGGCACCTTGGGCAAGATCAGCTACAAGGAACTGAAATGAAATCATGAAACAGGTCATCGAATCAAATGCATTTTCACGCATTGATATTAGGCTAATGTCATTCCAAAACTCCGTAAATGGAACATGCAACATGCAAGACTGGCACTGTTTTGGATCTTGAAGGCAATCTTCGCAATGTCGTGCTGGATCATAATGTCGTAGGTGAGAAGGATCCTCTCTTGGTCTAGGGTGGGCGCGCTACCTCCACCGAGTATGCCAGGCATCCAAGACAGTTCATCCATGACTGCTGCTAGCTCTGCTTTGGCATCACCAACTTCTTCCTTCATTTGGGCTGCGGTTATGGCAGCCCCAACCTCCTCCATGATCTTCTTGTACATCTTGGCCATGGGCGATTCATTTTCATCTTCGGGGAAGAGAATTTGACCTATCAGGCCAAAGGCCATTCCTGCCACTGCCCCCAACAGAGGGTTGTACATGCCGATGGCCGTGGTAAACAGGTCGAAACCCATTGTGGTAATGTCCTGCACGCTGGGGGGCTGACCGGAGCGGACCCATCCAGTCAACAGCCCCAGAGTGGCTCCAAAGGCCTCTACTCCGAAGTCTTGCTTGTCCTCATCAGCCAGCATTTCACCCAATCCATCAAAGCTCGCTTGGCCGCCAAACGAAGCTCGCAATGTGGGAGCTTTTGAGTGCAACTCGCCAGACTCCATTGACTTCTTCAGCCCAACGGCTGTGAGGACAAGGTGCTCCTGGGCATGAGAAACGGTCCAGTTCAAGCCGGCTGACTGAGCAGCTTCCAAGAAAGAGCTCACATTGAAGGCCTTCCAAGTGTTTGCGCTGATGAGTTTCTGTTGATACGCAACTTGTGCCACATGTGCTGCGCCGGCTCCGTCCATTTCCTTCACGAACAGCTTCACCACATCTGCTTCTCCTTGCATCTTGAACGCTTCACTCGATGCGAAGCAGGCAGCCAGCACTAGAAAGGGAGCCATGCGAGGCACGTTCCCTCGATGCTTCATTTGCAAAAGAGAACGGGTAAAACCCGCGCGAGAATCCAGCAGAGTCTTCTCTTTCTGGGCTCTGGAGCCAAGTCAAACCACCGCGACATCCATGAATTATGTGATGCGATGTCACACAAACTTGCGCGTTCGCGCCTCGGCCGTCAAGAGCGACCTCTTGGAAAGCAACCTAACTTCACAGCCGTTCCAAACAAGGCAGCTTCAACATCTAAACCAAATACAGTATCGCGTCAGAAAACTGCGACTTACCTGAAGAGGCCATTGACAGGAAAACAAACCATGATTCGCAGTCCAAAGCAAAAAAGTGCTCCATAATGGCACACAAATTCTCAATCTAATCCGTGTTTGATCATGCGTTGCCAGCTCTGAAAAACTGTTCAAAACATGCGGAAAACAAATCTGACAGGCTTTCAACTGAGTCCTACCTGCGCCAAACTCCGCCTTCCCGTCCAGCTGAACCTTGTCCAAGGGTAAATGTGTTTCTTAGAACGGGTACAAACAGACATTCGGTGTTCACGAAGATGAATTGAAGATTGCTCCCTCCTCCAGCCTCAACATTCTAGAGAAAGGCCTTGAAGAAGCTCCTTGCGGATGATGATGTCTGCTTTGCTTGGTAAAAGCACCTCAAAAGATCATCAGTTCTGAGATTATGAGCCCTACTGCCGAGAGCTGCTCCCCAAGTGCCTTGTTTGACATGAAAGAAAAGATGTAAAGCTCCAGGCATCCTGCAATCGTTTAGCCTCTTTGCCCCGGATCCTTTCAGACATGTCATCTCTCTGCATGTCCAATCTCCTTGTCTCACCTTTGAAGGCGACCGTCGATGCCTTTTTGAACATGGCCAGCGCAGCCTGCGAGACGAGAACCATGCCATGAACTCATTCAACGCTTGCCTTGACAAGGGCATCGAGCTGAAAGCACTGCGTGGAAGAAAACCATGATTTTGCGCTGCTCGTGTCCTATGCTGCGGTGATTAAACTTGACTTGTGAAGAAGTGATCTCCTAGAATGGCTTCAAGCAGATGTCTCCAACACAGTCGGTCAGGCTCTCTTTTGTCGCACTCTCCTCGTCCTCCACTTGGCTCCTCGGTCTCTTCTCTCCGTTCGTCTCAGAAGTTCTCCCGCAGCTCTCGGAACTCGCACAGCTCCTTCTACTTCTCAACTAGCCATCAGCTCGCACCTCGGCAGAGATAGCTGATTGGATGTATAGCTTCGCTTAAGCTCAATCTGATCTCGGACTCTGAGCCTTCTGCCGTTGAGTTTCAGAAGTTCTGCCAAGCCATGCTTCAAAGCAAACGGCGTGCCCCCACCTGCGACTGCGTCGCCAGCTCGTCAAGAAATATGGTACTGCCTTAGCTTTTGACATGAAAGAAGCTTCCAAGGTCTTGGACCACAAGTGCTAGGTATGAAGACAGCAGCAGGAAGTCAAAGCCCTGCGTTCAAGACGCTCTTGGAAATCAAGACATGCTAAAGGAAAAGAAGGAAAAGGCAGTCTGTGCAACATTTGGCCTTCATGGAAGAGATCATCACATTGTTGAAGGTCATGGCCTCACAGCGAGGCGCGGTCAGGAACTGGGCAAGAGGCGCAGCATGGGAGTAAGGGGGCGCAGGGCACCCGGAAGAAGGCCTGCGCAGATCAAAGTCGCTTCGAAGCAAAGAAACAGAACATCACACCAAACAAGTTTATATGTAATATAAACATAATACATTGTATACATATGTGTGTAACAGAAAGATATAATCTATATATAACTCCTGCACATGTCTTTATACGAATATATTCTGTTATATACTATCTGTATACTATCTGTAAAGATCTCCCTTCCTTAGCTTTCGGAGCGCTACTCGTACTACCACCGCTACTCGCCGCCCCCAAAAGGGCTCCACCACGCGGCCGCACGCGGCACTGCGCGCCCTACAGGCGTTACCAAATGCTGCGTCTGCCACGAAAGAAGCAACGCGCACCACGCCACAGCCAGAACACGCCTTTCTCTCTCTCTCTCTATCCTGTCAAATGTGGCCTACAGTTGCTTGGCCGCAACACCGGTACAAGGCCTTGAGCCTAGTGTACAGTGAGCGTAGTAGAGAGCTGAGTACAGATAGGTGCGTGAGACAAAGGGCGCTACAAGAGAACACTTGAACTTTTCATGGTAGCGGAGCAGTGATCCCTGCAGGGTGAGCTCCAATACACAACATCAGCAACAGTCTGACCAAAGAGCGAGCAACAGGCTACAGGACAGGGGCTTGATCCCTTACACGAGGAGGACCCCTGAACAAGACAGACACACAACGCAACAATGGCAACAGAGCAACAAGACGCGCTAGCAGGCGCGCACCGGCGCAAGCTTACGCCACCCACCAACAACAGAGAATTCCAAACATACACGGGCTTGCAAAATGGAGAACGTGACAGGCTGATTAGACAAGCAGAGAGAGCGACAACACGGATAGCAGACACACACTTAGAGACAGCCGCGGGTACACAAGGAGCAAGGAACAGGATGGAAGCAACTAGCACAGGAGATGAAGCACACACAGACAGGTGGAACAATAGGAGCAGCAGCAATAGTTTGCAGACAACACCAGCAGGAGCCTGGCTATGACATCTATCTACAGACAGCTATTCCACAGATACGTGACGCCGCTTGGTACAAGGAGCATTCTCTACCTTACGAACTTACTCCAACCCAAATCTGACCTCAATAAAACTCTGAAGACAGCTTCTCACGCTGGGAGTTCGAGCCTACGCGCGTCGAACAAGAAAACAACACAACACTGACACTAACTGACCACGTGAAGGCGGCGGAGACACCGGAGCCACTACAACATCAACATCTGCAGCTGCTAGCAGAGGCAAGGCAGACATACAATGGGATTAAAGCGACAGGCATAGAGTACATCAGAGAGATAATAGCCGTCAGCAACATGCAAGCAGCACAACAAGCGCCAAGCTCGAGCGGAACGAGCAACAGCAGAGGATTCACGCCCATCAGAAAGGAAAAGGTTACAAAGGAGGCTCGGAGAGCAGAAGCTTGATCCCATACGCTGGGGGGCTTCTGAGGTGAGGGGCTACGGTAGAGGCTACGGACAAGGAAACATAGGAAAAACAAGGAAAAGGACATGGAAAAGGATACGGACGAAGCAGCAAAGAAAAAACACACAGAGATAAGACAAGCGTTGCAAGAGAACAAGAACACAGCGGCAAAGCATGGCAGGAGCTCACAAGGATACAAAGTAAAAGGAAAGCGCAAGAACAAGAGCAAGCTAGCGTGGAACATGATCTAGAATCTACAGGAGTGGCCAGGAAGATCACTGTGCAAAGGACTGCAAGGCGGCAGTCACCAAGAGCAACGAGGTAACTGTACAGCAACGAGCCCAGCCAGACCCCACAACAGTCTGGTGGACGGACAGTGGACAAGCACGTGACAACATCTGGTGGCATGGAGACCAGGCACGTGTACAGTGTACAGACACCACCACCAGCAGGGCGCGCACAGCAGCAGGACAAGCAGTGTCAGGACTACTGATGGCAATGACAGCAGACACTAGCACACACCGCAGAACAGGACAGGAGAACTTCATCGACCTGATGGTTGACAGTGGAGCAGCTAGACATGTTTGCCACACAGCAGCAACAGAGCATGCAGCAGCAAGGATAAGCAGTGTCAGGATTACTGATCGCAATGATAGCAGACACCACATACCCAGGAAGAGAGAAGGAGAACATCGACTTGATGATTGACAGTGGGGCAGCTACACATGGTTGCCCACAATGGTTTGCTCCAAGGTTTCAACTACAACCACTCCTGAAGGGAGAAGAGCCACAGCTAAGAACAGTGACCACCACACAGATCACAGCCCACAGATACAAGTACGTGAACATGGGGAGCAACAAGCAGCAAAGACACAAGCATGTGATCATGAGGAACAACAAGCAGCAGCCCTGTCATCCACTTCTACGTTTGCAACGTACGTGCACCAACCCTGCCAGTCGCACGATGGGCAGAACAAGGATTCAATATCCAACTCAGCGAACCAGCAACAATCACGCACGGGTTAGACGCACAACTGTAACAGAAGGAAGGACTCGGTTTCATGAGAGCCGAAATGGTACTGCAAACTGACAGTCGCAGACATAGAAGAAGGACAGATAGGACTCCTAGCACCACGTGCCACAACCACAAGGAAAAACAACAGACTACTGGTATAAGAACATCCAAGGCTACCTGGCGAGACATCACCAGCAGGACAGAAGATCACTGTCTGGGACGACTGCCCGGTACAACTGCAAGAGCTTGCAGGCTACAGGAAGACCGTTGGCAAGCACATCGACAGGTCTGAGGAGCAACGCATTGTGGAAGCCACAGCCAGCAAAAGAAACAGCCCCCAGGCAATAAATTAAAGGCGAGACACAGTTCAAGGTGGAGCCACGCCAGGAGCACGAGAGCGAGCGACGCAACAAGCAGAACAAGGCAAGCCGAGCGGCAGCCATCACACAAGCAGAACAAGCAACCAGGGCAAGAGAAGCCAGCACAAGCATAGCACAAGGAGCCGAACAACGGCTGGTACCAACACAGTGCAAGAAGACAAAGCAAGCCAGGAGGCGAGCAGAGAAGACCATAAGACATGACGTCTGCAAGCAAAGAGACAAGCACCCCAGGACCTACAACACTGAGGCCCAACCAGGACTATTCGATCTTAGAAGGATTCTACTGGCCAGCGCTATACATGCCTAAGCAGGCAAACGATGGACCAGACTGCAAGCTTCTCACACCTTTCAGGCACACCCTTTCAGGTCCACAACGGCCAGACCGCTCACAGGTGAGCGCTTCAACAGACGTGATGACGAATGGACTGGAGCACACAAGGATCTGCCATTCTAATGGACAGGTTACGCAAACTTTGAGGGACAAGAGTAACACAAGGAAGCCCTCGACACAAGCAAGGATGAACAGCGACCCCAACAAGCTTTGAGAGCAAAAGGAATCCAGGCACCGCCACAACCAACGACACAAGACAGAGCAGAGCATGGGCTACCACACCTGCCATACAGGAGCTGGTGTACAATCTGCATGCAAAGCACAGGACGACAAGATCACCGCAAAGCACAGCAGAGCACGCAGCCAGTGATACAATGCGACTTCACATACATCTAGGGTTATCAAGACAACACGGTAGTGAATTCACAGCCATCGACGTACAAACCAGCATGGCCATGGCCGTCTACACGACAAGACACAGCAGCTACAATACCTGCAGAAGCGCTTGCAGAAATTCCTCACAGACTGTGGAACGAGCAAAGCGATCGTAAACAGCGCGGCGCTACAGTCTGACCAGGAGGATCTACTCATCACAGTCTTGAAAGTGACAGCGCTAGCATTTGGCGGCAACATGCAGGTGAGGCAGAAGCCAGCATACAGCTCACAGTCGCGGGGCACCGTTGAACGCTAGCTACCACGCAACATTCGCAGCCAGCACAGATCCGAACACTTCGTGCGCACGTCGAAAATAACTACAACACCATCATAGGAGCACGACATCCGACCACACCGTGAGTCGTACAACAGTGCTCTTTCACAGGCATCTGGCTGGCAAGGGTACACAGACCAACGAGTCTATACATGGAACGCCTGCCAAGAGCGTCAGAGCAAGAACAATGAGACAGGTAGCGCCTGATACCTACACAACAACAACTGAGGCAGCAGAGAGCAGCACACAGATAGTTGAGATTGAAGAGACAGTAGATACACCAAGCAAGGAAGCTCAACAAGGTCTCACACTGCGGACGAACACACAACAGGCGCCAAGACAGCCAGCACTTGAACTACCTCTGGCAACTTCACCAGCTTCACATCATAGAGAAGATCAGAAGGAAGCGCCAGTAAACAGGCAAGAACAGCAGAGGAGACAGTGAGAGAAAGACCTGGCACGGAAGAGCCATTTTCAACAAAGAGAAGAGTGAACATCGTCACCTTGACCACGAAGACAGCTACGAGCAAGTCAGTCAAATACACCTTGGGTTGTTCATCGAGAGCGCCCGCGGAGACAGGTACATAAACGCGCCGTTGGGTGAACAAGGCGTGAGCAACAGCCGACCTGTTAACACTCCAGGGACGGCAGCACTGAAGACCCCAGACAATGAAGTGCAACTCACACCAGAAGAACACAAAGCGTACAGGCGAGCAGCTGGCAAGCTACAGTGGATGACATACACACGACCAGACAACTGCTACGCAACAAAGGAGCTGGTGCGGGACCTCACGGGACCAACCACACGCAGCCAACAGAAGTTGAAACCACCTGTTGAGGTATCTACAAGAAACCAAAAGCTTGAACTACATCGAAATGCCAGCATCCATTCCGAACAAGGATGGAATAGAGATCGACGTCTACACCGATGCGGAATGAGCAGGATGCCCAGCTACATGGAAATCGGCAACAGGATTTGGCGCACAAGTCGCCGGCCGCACGGTCCACTTCGGAACACGTCCACAAGCCGTAACAGTAGCGCAATCCCGTACACGGAAACACTACATGTGTGAAGCTTCCTGCTGGAAGCGCGGAGAAGAGCAAAGACAACAACAACAAGCACACACACACAGGCTTGCTATCAAGCGAAAGCATAGCGACAAGGATCGGAGGCAGCAAGAAAGCAAAACACATAGAGCTGAAACATCTTTTTGTACAGCAGAGGATGCAAGGCGGAACACTGGAAAACTTAGCAGGCATCGGGAGCACGCTTCCGAGGCACCTCTACGGTGTCGGCCTACACGGCCACCGCTGAACACACCACAGACCACAACAACAGCAACAGCAAGAGTGTCACCACAACTCAACAGCATGCCATCTGCATGCAGCACACCAACATGGCGCGCGTACAAACGTACAGCGATAGACCCCGCCATGGCTCGTTTTTGTGCTGATTACATCTGGTAAAACTACATGGGTCGCACTACGTGTTTGAAGGTTTCTACTACAAGATCAAGGTACCAACATGCACGAGTACATGAATTCAAATCTATACAGATAAGGGCTACATGTTTCATAAGAAGAGACATGTCTTGTACAGAGCTTTTGCATGTGCCACCTTGGCACTAAACGCCGTGGAGTCACATTGCCATGACTACAAAGCCTACACTTCCGGCTACAAGTCCGTTGCTACGACGGACTGCGAGTTTGGACATCATCTCGGATCGTCCAACCACAAGAGAAGTTGACCAAAGTTACATTGGCATACGCCTGATGTGATTTGGTCGGAGCTGCCTACAATGAGGGTGCAGTCGACCCTCAAAACTCTACAGGGCGCGGCCGATGCTTCTCTTTCCATATGTTCTACATCGCACCATGCAGACGAGGCACGCATCGTGGCGAACCCCTCACTACAAGTTGCGCTGAACATAGCGGCCTGCGACACGGCAACGGAGCCCATTTCCTACACATATAGCCCTGAAGGCCGGATGTGATGAACATCTTCAAGATCGACATCGATTATTCCACTTTGCTCGATGCGATCTACAATGCTGAGGTGAACATCTCCCTGCCTACATCAGGCTGAAGGAGCTCTCCGAAGTTGAGGTCGCTGCCCTACACTGAGGGACGGTGTTAAATGTGGCCTCCAGTTGCTTGGCCGCAACACCGGTACAAGGCCTTGAGCCTAGTGTACAGTGAGCCTAGTATACAGAGCCCAGTACAGATTGAGCCTGCATCAGGTGCGTGAGACAAGAGAACACTTGAACTTTTCTTATCCCTCACAGTTCCCTATCTCTTCCTTCCCGTCGGGGGTACAGCTGCCCTGCCCTCTACGGTTAATTATCCTTTACAGTTACTTATCCCCTACAGTTCACCTGCTGGATATGTTTCCGTAATCTGGAAGTACGTTCCGAAACTTCCTTAGATAATATATATATACTATATTATGCTGTCAGTTGTCTATTTCTCCACTGAGACACGTATGACTTCTGCCGCCTGCCTCGCTCACTGCTGGGGCAGCCTGCGACAGGGACTTCCAGAGCACGGCCTCAGAAAGTGACTTGATTCTTTTGATATCTTTTGCTCTCAAGCAGCAAAGCTGAAGAGAACTGCCACGAAGCAAAGAAGACTGAAGAGCCATGGCAGCCATGGCAGTCCAGAGTCTCCTCACGTGACCGCAAGAGCGGCCACGAGTTCCCGACCCAAGGCATCTCTGAGCAAGACAGCAGCCAGCAGTGAGAAGCCGTTGAAGACAATGAGGCCAACCTCGCTCACTTGACTAGAGATTCTACACCGATATTGAATACTATATTTCTATACTATGTTGAAGACTATATTGAATATTGGTGATAGTCACTCACGAGTCTTCAGGTGAAGGCTTTGAGCACCTGGCTCCCACTGGCCTGTGGAGGTTCTCACCTTTCAGACGCGTTCATGGGTAAAAGCTGAGGATCTGTCCGGCGCGGAGTATGAGGACGCAGCAATTCACCAAATTGAAGTTCACCTAAGCTCAGACTCGACGCCTCTTCATCAATCACTTCAATACCACATCCATGCACGCCGCGGCACGCAGACTCCTCCAGAGATGGCATTGGCGAGTGTGCTGAATGGAAGCAAAGCTCCACATGCAATGACCAGTAGTCCAGTCCTCAAAAGAGAACGTTTTCCTGTCTTTTTCTTTTATATACTTCGTCCAAGGCGCATCAAAGTCGCGAACCAAGGCTCACCTCCAGCATCCAACTCTGCAAACCTGAAGCAAACAATGCAAAACGTATCAAAACGAAGCTGCTTCTTCGGTAGAAGGCCATCTCTTGCAAGCGCATAGAAGACCCGTGGTTGAGCCAGGAAGCACCTCGAACACGATGTCTCATACAAAACATTCTGTGGCGCATGTAGGTCACCACGAATAGGACAACCAGCTGGCCGATCTGGACAAAATAAGACAATGCTATCCATCCCCTGGCAGAATTCACCGTAAGAACCGTAAGGTCTCTCAAAATTAGGCCTTTGTTCGAAGGCCACTGCAAAGCCAGAACTCGGATCGATGACGTCATAGCTGGCAAAGCCGACAAGTGCCACGGAAGCTGCCACTGGTAGTAGAGTTGCACATAACAAAGTCCCAATGAGAGCACGAGGGACGGTGCGAGAAGGCTCCACAGCCTCCGAGACTTAATATCTCAAGCAATTCTAAGTAATTTTAAGTGTTCGGAGCCTCACCAGCCATGCAACAGACCTCGTCAAATCCGATGAAGCCAAAGAAAGTCGTAACAGAGCCAGCCATGACACCTCACAGCAGAAGAGAAACGATTCTGAGATGCGCGCCGCTGAGACCAAATTCGGGAGGTACGAAAGGCTCAAAATGCGCCACCTACAGAGAGCTTAAGCCAAAAAAACACCTTTGAACATCTTTGAACAGCCTCAAAGCTGGTGCTTGCAGCAATGGTCATGATAAGGATCAGAAGCACTGCCAACGCAGAGGAACCTGAAAACGAATGAAAACGACTTCCTTTTGGTATCAAAGAAAGATAAAGAAAGAGCCTCTGGCGAAACGCTTTCCCAGATCTCCGCCAAGATAGACAATGCCAGTCACAGCCATCAAGACCTCACACAAGGCCGGAGCCCTGAGTTGCAGCCAAGGACCACGAGTGCCGGAAACGACACGGTCACTGGACCAAGCCTCATGATAAGATATTGTGCCTTGGAGTCTGCGTCAAATGGATTCACATTCACAAACAGGGGGCAATATTGTAGCTGCTGAACAGTGTCCTGAACTTCTCGCCCCAATTTGCCGCTACGGCTGCTGCCGAAATCCTTGGTTTCAAGCCCAAAGAACAGCATGCGAAGTGACCCATACTCCAAGGTGATGAGCGCTGCTCCAAAGACTGCGAAGACTTCACCGAGGAGATGATAGCAAAAAGCGTAGGCAGCACCGGCTGCTGGGAGATGTGCACTGAGCTCCATGTAGCTCAGCCTTGGCACTGAGTTCCAATGAACCTGCACATCCTGGCTCCCATACCAACTTAATTTCAACATATTCTTTGTTCTTGCGTGTCAAAATGGCACGCCGCATTGTCAGAACAGTCTGGGCCCATGACGCCGATAGAAAGCATCCAATGCCACCGATGCACCAACAGAGCAGCACTGCTGGACCGGCCTACACGTTGATGTCACTTCTTTTCTATGTAGTTACGTACAGCAGTTTCGACAGCACGTGCTGCAGTTGCTCAGTGCTCAGCAGCAAATTCCACTACTTACGCACCAGCGTCACTTCCGCATCAGCACTGATCACCTTCGTCCTGCTCAGCATCATTGTAGGATGTCACACCATCGCTATCAATCGGGACGGAGGACATAAGGTTTCCTAAGGAAATGCGCGAGGATCATCCCCTTCCACTCGGAGATGGCCAAAGGCGGCCAAAGGGAGGATACTCCGAGCCCCCAAGCCACGATGCTTAGGATGCACTTACACAATTACACATTGATGATAGCGAAGCTTAGCAAAGCTTGTGAAGATTGGACGTGAGCAATGTGCTGAGCGGCGGTGCTAATGATGCACATCATGGTGATGGTGGCCCTTGCACTGATCATAAATGCTGCAATGAAGATGATCTCCAACTTTTCTCCGAAGACAAAAGTGTTGCACCTCTAGGTTGGCCACTTCTCCAGTAATGGAAAATACTCCAGTGCCGACGGTAGAGCCAACTCCAATGGCCTCAATCACTTTGCAAAACTATTTCTATTCACTTTTTTCTAGCTTCTTTCATGTTCTTTCAGCTTTCCGAACGAGCGTCAAGCAAATCCCATGTGCTTAGAGACCGGGTCAGTCCGGCACCTCCGTGGTCACCCTGGATCACCACAAGAGCATCTGCTTGAATGCAATTCTGGTCTTAATATGTACATATATACAATTCATATAGAGAATTTAATAGAATTGAATTGTACTTAAGTATCAACAATTATGTGATGCAAAGCTCGCCTGAAGCAGCTCCTGCCGCGTCTTCGTTGCCAGCATCACGCTAAAAGGCCGCCCATGACTTGAGCCGCTGCCGTTGTGAGCTAAGCGGCAGCCAAGCGCATCGATTTTCCGCTTCAGCTCAGGAGCCCTTGCGACTGAAGCGTCTTCTTGGCCTCACGCAGCTGGTCATAGACCTCTCAGCTCAACAAAAGGAAACAAAAAAGACTTCTTCTTCTTTTTTTGCTTTGATGAAAAGCTTTGAGAAATAAACAGGTTAGAAAAATATCGCGGACCTGCCGTGCAGACGGCCGGAAACGCGCATCGAAGCTGTAGCAAGCCGCTATCACGACCTCAAAAAGAAGTGGACAGACAAAGAAATAATTTGAAAGACTGACCTTAGTGCCTTTAGGGTTTAGGGTTAGAAGGTCTCGGGGTCTGGCTTGCAGAGGCTCGGCCACATGTGGTGGGATGGAAGGCGTCCTCCTGTTCACCAACATCTCTCGAGTAAGCTCCGCCAAGGTGTTGATTCCCTCATACGGCAGTGGTCCGCCGTTGATCTCAGTGAAAATGCAGCCCATGGACCAAATGTCCACCTCGCAGACTCATCAAAAAAAGTCTACCGGACCTTCTCCGTGATCTTGGACTTTGAGTCGAAGAGCTGCAACAGATTTCTTGAAGCAAAGATATGCTATATTTGTATGTCATCATTAACCATGAATGAGCTTTAAGTCATATATATATAATATCTCACGAATTTGTACATAACTATATAATATAACTATGAACCTTGAAATGTCGAAAGTCTTTCAAAGGTCGCGTTTCTTGGGTCCAAATGCTGCACTTTGGCAGCAAATTGGCAGCTCGGGCGTCAGCAGCTCAAAAGTCCTGGACTTTGCACCTTGGACGCAAGACGCGGCAAAGGCCAGGTGCGGACTGCGGGGACTGCATAGAAAGCAACCTGCTTTGTAAGACAAAGCAACGAGTCCAAGGCCTCGTCGGACAAAGCCACCAGCGAGGCATCAAGACTTAGACCTCAAGAATGTATCTTTTGTATCTTTTAGCGCGCTGAGCCAACGACACTCTGGATGTTCAGCATCGAAAGCAGCCTGGATTTCTCATTTCTCTAGGCCCGACGCTAACGAGCCTCCATCCAGCGCTTCTGGATGTCGGTCACAAAAGCAGATCTATAAAGAATGCCTGACATGGCCACCGTCGCTGTCATCAATATTATCTGCCGTGAAGATCAGCACTTAAACCCCATTTCATGTTGCTTAAACTTCCATTGGATCCGAAAACAATAAAGAGCCTCGAAAGCCACGGCTCACCATATCCTTGCAGCGCCTCAGGCTTCTTGACTCTTTGAGGCACTGAGATGCATGCTCCTGTCTTGGGCGCTCAGCATCCGGACCTTGAAGCAATCTTTAAATCTCTTCAACGTGAGGCTCGAGCCAATTCGGACCAAATGTGGCGAAATGCAGCGCCCAGCAGGACAGCTTGATGACAGTGAAAGCACGGCCCAGTCACATGGGATCTCCTTGACCAGACAAAATTTAGAAAGCTTTGCAAAGTTGAAGCAGGTCGCCTCCTCGATAAGTGACCAAACTCTTTGTTGAAAGTCATGAGCAAGGCCAACACCGTCCTCTACTGAGGAAATTAAGGCTCAATGAGAAGAGACGGCCTCTAGAACAAGAGCAAGTGGCT
>CAWVNT010000030.1:0-11000 GCA_963930775.1 Cliona cf. orientalis
CATTACTGACAAGGATACCTTCCACAGAGGGGTATCAGTGTCGCTCCAGGCAAGGATACCTTCTACAGAGGGGTATCAGTGTCACTCCAGGCAAGGATACTATCCACAGAGAAGTATCAGTGCCGCCACAGGCAAGGATACCATCCACAGAGATGTATCAGTGCCACCATTAGCAAGGATACCATCCACAGAGATGTATCAGTGCTATCTCAAGCAAGGATGCTTCCACAGAAGCATCAGTGCTTTCCAGCAACCACCTTAGAGCAAGGGTGTTCCGACTAAGGACACCAGTGCTCCCAGTTGATCTGTATCTGGATGACACCTGATATGGTGCCCACCAGGACTATCCACCATAGATTCCTTGTACTAAAGAAACCCAGTAACCTGACTATATATTTGTGTCCATGGTGTAGGGACAAGAGCACTTGGAGACAGCCTATGGTGTACATTGTAGAAACTGAAATTACTGTGTTTGAAGTGAACTGAATAAGTTAATAAAGACGGATTGTTGAACTGATATGGTCTGTGATCCTCTTCATTCCTGACAGAGCGTTAGCCATCCTAACCCAGAGTTGTCTAAGAAAACATTAAACCACTATACGATCACACACACTCTTACACTCACACGCTCTCGGACAGTCGATAAAGGCGGCAGGCGCGGGCAGCAGACAGACACACTCAGGCCTGATGATGGTCCCCAACACAGACGTGAATAGGCCCAGAGTTCTGACCAATAAGGTTAAGCCATATGATGCAAACAAAAGCAGCTTGTGTTAAATAAACTTGTGACACCTTATTTGGTCTGGGGGAAATTACTTATTTGTGACTGAGTAGATATAGACCCAGATCAATGAATATTTAAGTGCATGAATGCACCATATTACAATATATCATACATGTATATCTGTAATAAATATTTGAAATACTGTTCAGCCACCAACTTCCACCAATTTGTGTACTTAAAATTAAGGAAGAAATAAAACCTTTTAGAGAAATAATGAAAGCCATAATTCCAAACAATTTAATGATAACAACGATTGTAAATTTTTAATGACGTTTTACTATTCTCGGTGCTCATTTGACGCGCTTCTGTCAAGCACGCATATTAAATAGGATTTATCACAGTATTTTATGTTCAGGTAATTGGACACAATAGACATGGTTTGTTTGATAATCATATTGTGAAGCTAGTTCATGAAATATGTACATTGATGCTGAACAAAATGCCGTTGATTCTAGGCACCAATTATTACTATCCACGTATGCGGGTAGTCAATATTTCCAGTCGGGTCTGTCTGTCTGTCTTGTCCATATGTTCAGGCTATGACTTCTGAAATGCTGGGCCTAGAAACTTTATTTTACGTATGCAGATACATCTTGACCATACGTAGGAGTAGTTTGAATTTCAAGATCATGCAGCAAGGTGAAGGTACAATGAGTAAAATCTCACTGTTTACCTTTCATTTATGTTATTTTGCAGTGCTCCAAACAGTATTGAGACTCAACTATAAATCAGTCACTAAGTCATGTGTATTCACTGGACACTTCATTCAAAATACTTTACATCTTGGAACAGTAGATATTTGTTCAGATTCACCATTCTTGTGCTTAAAATCCTCTAAATATACTTTAGGCATTTGTACTTCACAATTTTAACTGTTCCAAATAACACAATATTAATGTACAAATGTTAAGTGAGATATGACCTACTTATTGAGCATCACTGCTACCAGGTGGCTTGGCAGCAAGATTCAACTGGCTGCACTGTTTGCATGTGTATCATCTGTGATTCCACTGATGCTTACTCAGAAGATCAAGGTCACTTGAACATAAGTTTTTTAATGTGAAGGTCACAGCAAAGGCAAATGAAAGGAAATTAATTTTCTGTTTCTTTTATTTTTTTATTTATATTTGAAATGTAGATGGTATGCCTTCAATGCAAAGGCATTCTTGTTCAGTCACACACTTCATGTGTAGTATTTTTTGTTGTTCCATGTAACTTTAATGAAGATGTAGTACATTAACAACATTCATACAGGTCTGATTTGTGTGGATCTATCTAGTCTGCAAAGCAAAGCTTTGTTTTTAGGACAACTGTTTGCATACCAAGCTGTAGAAATTAAAATTGAAATATGAGAGAAAGTGCGAGATTTTGGTCTAATTATACTCATTGTGTTATTTGGACCACATTTTGAAAGAAAGTCTTCCGAAAAAAGTCGTTTTTTAATGCATAAGTGTAAACGCCGTTCATGAAAACAGCACAATACGACATTTTGAACGACAAATTCTAAGAGCTGTGCAAAAAAACGCACATTCAAATTGCTAAAATTTGCTTTTTACATTGACAAAGAAAATACAAATTTCTAGCCCAGTCCATTTGAAGCGCTCCTTCCTTATGCGCATTTAATAGGGCACTCACCTCACGGTATGACGGTCTTTTATACATGTATGCAATATGGTTCTGGTAGAGGAAAGTCGGATCTACATAATCCAAGGCTTATTGTCATGAATCGAATATTTGGTCAAAACACTCGAATATTGCCTTTTGACACAAATTGTCTGGTGTTTGTAAGCTAGAGAAATAATGAGTTTGATAATTGCCGAAATATTGGCTGGGGAGGTGTTACTTTGGAGCAAAAAGGGAGATCTTTTGATATGTAAGGCCTTGAAGCTTAAGTATTTCCACTGTAAATATTCACGTACTTTACATCATATTATGTACGTCGTACCAAACGGTACGGAAATTTTGTGAATTAACCTAATTTCCCCCCCTAAAATTACATTGAATACTAAAGTCTACCAAGAGTGCATGTATTTCGCAATGAGTAGTTGAAAACTTGGGTGAATGGATCCACAGTTGTTCAGTCCATTACGGTGCCTCGTGACGTGTTGTCATATGATGCCACTTTAGTTAAAACCATGTGATTTGATTTGCTTGTTTCCTGCTCCGAAAACAAGATTCTTATTTTCCATTTCCTTAGGTTATCTAATTCCTGGATCCAATATCTGGTGATGGATGTTTTGAAATTACACAAGAGATATTTAATGTAATGTGACCACAGGACAAGGAGTTACCAATTTGGATGAGTGCTTACATGCTCCAGTAGCAGATACCATTGACCTGTTGGGGGTTCTGTGCTGTGCATATTTGAAACCTCATGAGGCAGCTTTTCCAGCTGATATACTTGGCAAATTTGATTGATCACGGGTGATTTTGGCAGCTTCACAGGCATAGTCATCGACAATGATTTAAACTCTGTGGGACGTCAGCAACTCACTTGATCTTGGAGTCAATTGATCAAACAATTTCTTCGGTTCACTTCCCCCGAAGCAAACAATTCGTATTGAAAACACCTAAATGATAAGCTACATACTGATTATTTGGTGTTCAATTACAATAAAATAAAGGTAAAACGTTTTATGGCTAGTTTTGGTGCTATTATTTCACCAATGGTAATTTTCTACGGAATATGGAACCAAATGCTCCACCACCGTGATCTCTTTCATGAATCCACATTACTGTGGTCATTTTAGTAAAAACAACCCTCATACTTAAGTAAATTTAACAAAGGGTACGAAGCGCCATGTTCAACAATCTACCACAGTAATGGTCTCCAGTAGTATTTATTCTAAGCATTATTCAGACCTCAAATCCCTCAACGTTCAAAACATTCTGACGCTCAAACGGAGGCGCCATTGGTCGTCACTCCAATGTTCTGAATACTCGACTGAAAAACTACATGTACATTAATCGGTCTTCAATGATTCATTGAACCTTCTCCTTTGACAAAATTTCTTTATCTGGTAAGTTTCAATTTAAGAGGCAAGTAAAATACAATACACAGTGATAAAAACAAATTGACTCCTTGAAATGTTTACACTGCTGAAACCATGCATTCACACCAAAAACCTAAATTTAAATAAAATTGGAAATTTTGCAGAACTGATACAGAGAATTAAAACCAATTTGGCGCATAAGGCAATTTTAGTCTAAATCTGGCAGTTATAATTTATTTTAGTACAGTCATCTTAAATGTTGGTACAAATAAATATTCTGGTTGAGGTACTGTTCTGGCACTGCGGAATGATAGTGAGACATTGACCGCACATTACCAGTCAATCTTTTGTAAAAACACTCCAGCGAGTAATGCTTCATCATAACAAATGTACGGGAATTCCAAACAATCCAAAAATAATAGTGGCAGAGAAATCTATTGCTATTTCAAAACCTGACCTGTCAACAAAGTCATAATCCTAAATTAGAGGAGATAACTGAAGTCCAGTACATTATTTTCACCAGTACAGTTAAGTCTATCTGGTTGTGATAATTATAGGAGCAATTATTAAACTGTTTGGATGCCTTTCTCAAATGGAAACTAATTAGTAGTATAATATTTTGAGGGATAGGTTATTTCGTTCAAACCCACCGGAGGATGATAATGTGAAAGATTTGGGATTAGGCTGCATATTTATCAGACTATAGATCTATCTTTTATTACTCCAGATTGACTTCAACAACATCTTTCACACAAACAAAATTAAACTGTATTTTCATTTAAATTTAGATGCATTCCTTTTACCATGCAGTCAATTATTATTATCAGCATTAAGTGGTGTTGGACAACACAAAGTTCATTTACTCACTGCTGGATGATGCAAAATACACTGAATTCCATGAAGGCAACTTTTTGTGACTAATTCCATTGTGGCTTTATTTACTGGTTTCAAATTGTAGTATATGGCTGCCATTAATTAAGCTTAGTAGTTATCGCATCCAATCTTTTACTGTAACCATTGGCGATTCTCAAAGGACATACATCCTAAATGAAATATTATGCAGTCTGAATATTGGAACATATACCGTCATTCAGTCACATAAAAATGTAATGAATTCAGTTCCTTTCTAAATTGCTAGAATTGTATAGTTCTACACATTACCATATATTACGAACTATTACAAGTAGTTTTAGTGGTCACTTTGTTTACGAGCAACCGCTTCTTGAACGGAAAGTTTCATTTATTTGCCATGAATAAATCTGAACCTATTCGGTGACTTAGCTTTGTATTTGGTAATAGTGTAGGGATCGCAACACCATTACTTGGAGAATATAACAACAATTAATTTAGCCGTATCATTGACCAAATTAATTGCATGTGCTCAGCTATGAAGCGATAGAAACATGAATAATGGATAGAATGCGATAGTTGCATCACCGAGACTCCATCAAGGAACTGGTGGAGGTAATTTAATTATATAGTACAACTTGATACCAGTAAAATGTAATGGTAGCACATTATCAGTTTTAGAAGGACTAATTGTGGGGTTTGAATGAAAGAGACAGATGCATCAGACACATCTCTTTTCAATTTGTACCCGTTCATTTTTTGCGTACGATATTAACATAAACAGTTCGGTTGAATAGATGACACAAGCAAATGGATACTGTAGTTTGACAAGAGTGAGATATGGATGGTATTACATTCAAAATGCACTTCTCCCTTGGAAGCAGAAATCAGTGGTTTCTTAAACGTGGCAGATAGATATCTATCAAATCGGGAGACATGTACATCTATTTCGCTTTCAACAAGAAAAGTAAATCTCAATGATTTTGCTTACTCGTAAATTTTTCTTGAGCAGTGCCTCTGGAATTTTCGGAATTATGTCTGTGTACTATATGTCATAGGTTTTGTTTATTTATTTCTTAGATTATAAGTGATAGACTATTTCACCTTGCATCTGGACCTCCAACTTGTTAAGCAAGAAGTTGTAATGACAGACTGTGCCAGGATTAGGAGTAGCAAATTGCAGGGTGCAAAAAGTGAATAACGTAGATCGGATCTCACGATTCAATATGTTCGCATCAAGGACCTGGTGGATTTGTTTAGCTTCCAATACATGAGTACAACAAGTGGAACCAATGAGGAGTAGATCTCCGACATCCAAACGAGTTACCCAATGCTGGATAAATGTAGAGTATGTTTGTTTTCCCTTCAGAAGAAATGCTGATTCAGATCTCTTCAACATGATTTTAAAACGGATAAAGGCTAGTTATTCTGATTTTACCGTTGTCCATATTAGCTTCTGAACGGCGTTATTGCATGCACTTCCAGTGCCAGACGCTAGAAATCTCAAACGAAAGTGATGAATTAAGATGGACCGAATGACCAATTAAAGAGGTTCTTTGTGCTTCAGGACGATAGGCAAATTCCTCCAGTAATTTGAATAAAGGTGAAAAGTTTTATTGGAGAATAATTCACTTCATTCATACAATTTTGAACTCGTTTTGTGATGTAACGATCTTACTGGACTGGAGTTCATGACAAATTGTTACTTTTCAAAAAACATTGATACTGATGTTATGTATTGCTAATTGCCAGTATTTCCTTGAAGTATTCTGTAGTCATAAAAACATTTTTGCAGGAAATGAACCATTTTTCATTTGTTTTTCTTGGTTATAGATAGCTTGATTTACTGCAGGACATCTCATCACTTTTGGAGGTCACTGATTGATAAGCTACTTTACACTGCTGGAACAGGTGACAAAGTGAAACCCTCGTTCATTCTGGCGGCTTAAATGCTCCACCAGCAGATTTATCTTTGGTCCAGCGGGGTTTCTTTAATAGAGATTCCTAATGCCTTATCCAGCTTCATCTTAGTGATATGCTGTGTGAACCTGATGAATCATAGGTGAATCCTAAACACCAAAGAGTTGTCAAGGGGTATGGCACACACTCATTCAGGAAGGTTTTTCTCCTTATTGAGGATTTTTTGAAAATTAATCTATTAAGTTTCTGGAATTATTAACTACTTCAGATTTAGGAAAATTTCACCAGAAGTTCTATTGAAAAACACTTATAACTCTTTATTCTACAACTGAAAACACAATGGTGCCTTCTTACCTCAGACAAAAATCTTCTTTCTTTCGGTTCTTCTGTACCCTTGGAGAAGAAAGACATTAACTTGAAGAATGTTAGGAGAGTATTTAAGCTACGTAAATGAGTTTATTCAAGCTGTACCCACATAAATAAAAGATCAACAACTTATCAGTGGTTATGTAATTTATCATCAGTAGTGCACATGATGACTTCTAATTATTAACTTGAAGGAACAAAGATCTAACCAGATCTGTAAGAGCTTAACCTTACATGAATAGAACCTGTATCTATCTGTATCTCGTAAATACACAAAGAGATCCACCCACGACTCATAGGGCTTACAATTTTGATGTAACATGAACTATTTAACTTATATTAGAATCCAGGATGTATGTTTAGGAAAGAATTATTTTATTTTTATTTTAAAATTTAAATATAAATGAACGTGGGATATATTTATTTCTTGGCAAATGTCAAAAGAAAAAACATGTTTAGAATAAATGTTTAAAACTGTATAACAATTTAGGAGCTTCAAAATGCTCAAAATTTAAATGTTAGATTTGCAAATAAACTTGGCTGTTAGGCACCCTACACGCTTGGTAATAATTTTACAAAAGGATTCTGAAATTTTTGAAAAAAAAACGCAACATGCGAGGATCCTTGAAGGATACCGAGAACCTTCGGTCTGACCATTCGCGGAAAACAGCTTGGGTTTAATGACGGATCGTACAGTTTGTGATCATCATACTCACCAGATGTATTGTTTACTGCAGGAAACCGCTTTGTTTGCTTAGCTTTTGAACGCGAAATGCAAAACAAGCCGGGCCCGATTAAGGGCCCGGTTGTTGGCCATCAAGACTGGTTATTTAATGTTTACTCGACCCAAATTCCCTTCCTTGCTTACTCAACCAAAATTCATTTTTCAGAGTAAAAACACAGGTTTTCACCTGTATATCATATTGGAATATATTTGACCTTCATTGAATTTTTTGTAGAAATGAACCTTTTGTCAAAATGTAAAGCAAGTGGAAAAACGAGAAATATTTTAAAACTTGAGTATTTCATTGTAACCAAATGAAAACTTGATTTGCTCTTTAGCCCAGTTCTTGCCTATGATACATCTTCATAGGTTAAATTTCACGTTTCCATCTTAAGAACTGTCAACAACAAGTCTGTTGCTTTACCAACATATTAATTTGTCATGCTGCCTGTGGTTCTGCCTTTATTGCCGTTTCATCTCTTAGTCTGTAAAGTTGTTCCACCTCACAATTTATATTTTCAAATATTTTTGGCTTTGGTAAGAAACATTTACACAACAAAGCAAACCAATTAACAATCCAAGACATTTAACGACAGAAACTTATTTTGCAAAACACACAACCGAGTTTTTCACGATAAGATCAAATTTATATTTTAAAAAGTTTCAGCAAAAAATAAAGTTGTCCAGTGGGTTTAAGGTGACTCTCCTACAGTTCAGCTTCAGCATGAGTAGTAAACTTAAGTGCTGACAAAAGGAAGACTTCTCATACCTAAATGAGCCGTCTTTTCATATGAGCAGTCTTTTACAAAAGACTTTACAAAAGATTGCTCATACAAAAAGACTGCTTATTTGGGTACTTGTTTAGGTATGAGCAGTCTTTCTGAACTCGATACTGAAGCTCAGTACTCATGCTGAACCTGAGGAGAATCGAAAACAAGCCTCAAGAAGTTTCATCACAAAATAAAGTTACCTCCAATGGGAGTTGAACCCACAACACTGACCACTACTGGGTTACAGGTCTAATGCTTATCCAATTATGCCATCCAGACATGCGTTACAAGGGAGACCTTTAGCTGAAGTTTGTTTCATGCCCCATTTCAGTTTATGGATTTGGGTCATTTTAAAATTAATAAAGCATGACCTTATAAGGGTATTAAAGATTCAGACTGACAAATAAATGTTGTAAAGCAGTAATATCAGTGTTGTGGGTTCAACACCCACTGGAGGTAACTTTATTTTTTTTGCTGATACTTTTTGAAACCTGTGTTATGTAAATTCAGGCTTAAAATGTAAATGTGATCTTATCGTGAAAAACTCGAATATTAGTGGTGGAATGATATTGTCCTCTGCTGTGTACAGTGTTGGTAGAATGGAGGTAAAAGAACCTAGAACAAGATGATAGTACTACGGATTCAGTAAGATGCAGCTGTAAAAAGGTAAAGTACCATCTGGGACCTGCAAGAACTAGCTTGTTCATTATTCTCATCTTATCTGTGTTTACATGAAGAATTTAGTTGTGTGTATTTAGCTTTTAAAACGTGTAGGCACAACAAGTGATGGTCCTGGAAGAGAATTGGCTTGGTATTCATCAGTAGGGAGTTATTGTTAATGTTTATCGGGTCAGCATGATGTGCATCACTGTCGGACTAATTCATGTAGGTTTCTTTGTTAGATCAAGCAGCACTGTTGCCTGCTTTATCTTGTAGATGTTAAATTATTTAACTGTGATGTCAGACAATTTCTCTAAAATATTGATAAACAATATCAATAGTCACCTGAGAAAACCCCCAGAATCTCCTTGCTCAGATAGCAATTGCAGTTCACTCCTCGTCTCGACCTTTTTTGTTCAAGATAAATGGGAATAGTTCGCTGCAGTGTACTTGGGCACAACAATGCATGGAAGAAGTTTTTGTAGGACTTTCAGGATTATTAAATGGATCCAAAGTACTGTGTCCCATATGATTCCAAATGTTCTAAACAACACCTTTGCGATGCTTTACTTGTTCGTTAACAAAGAAAAGGTGTTTGAATGGGTGTTCCACTTACTGTTTTGTTTGACGTGGCCACAATGATCATATTTTTAGGTAAGTACTCTCTGTTGCGAGATCCGAGCAATCAAGATATAGTTGTAATTGTCCGAGGTGGGTTGGAAGGTTAGATATTTCTTAATGAATTCCATCAATTCTTTGGTAAGATATTTTCTGAAGGTTTAGGATAAGAGTTGAAGAGAGTATCCAGTGTGGATACGTTTGATCATTCTTTATTAGTTGTAGACATTTATAGTCTGGAAATTCAGTAGTCAAGAGCCACTTCATCGTTGAGACGTTTCAACCATCAAATTACATCTGATCATTCAACGAGATTAAAGATGTCGGTTACTTTATTGATTCGTTGCTTTGAAATGGGGATTAGCGCATCAGGAACACCTGTAAATGTGCAATTACACTCCATTTGTATGTTTTAATTATCAAAACTCAGAAACGTGCATCAATAAACCATTGTTGGTTGGAGGAAATGTTATTGATTCAAAAGTGCTGATTTTTCACCTGTGAACTGGATTGGGCGAAGCTGAACGTCCGCGAATCCGCAATCCGGATTGAAACGGGAAGTTCACACAGAGTATTTATTTGCAGCGATGACTTGAACTACTGATCGGAGGTGTTTCGAGTTGCTGATGTCTGTCAGAACAAACATAATGACCAGTATAACAAGTAAATTAAGCAAGTTTCCTTCACACATCCTCTAAGTCAGAGAAGGTCTAATTATATTGACGAGGAAATGGAGAATGTAAACAGTCAATCCTGGGAATAGTTAAGATCAGGTTAAAAGCGTTTGAGGGCGAGGAGCAATAAATGTGAAAGAGCAAGAAGTTGAATTTGGATTGAGATTGATGACAACTTTCTACACCAGTTTTCGATCACGAAAAGAATTCCTTCCTCCACCTGCAGTGTAATCATGGGGATTTTTGGATCGTTTCAGTTACATATTTCTAGTATTATTCTGCACATTAACAGTAGTGTACAGACTGCTCAGCATCTCTGTACAAAACAGAAAGGAAAGATTGACCAGTTTAACGTTTTTGCAGCTGATTTCGGAAGTGATCTCGGTGGACCTGTTTGCTGTGTGTGTAGACTTTGTTAGGACCCAAGGAGCCATACGGTTCTCTTAAGGACCAAGAGACGAAGCTTACATTTGGCTTTGCTACTTGTACCAGTTTTTTGTGTTTAACACATCATTTATGACCACAGACAAGGAGCTATAAAGGTGAAGGAATAACATTAGATGCACTGTTTACAATGCTCTTCAGACACTATTGAAAGTCGCAATACAAGTCGGAAGCTTTGGGTGATAATTATGTCCCAGT
>CAWVNT010000033.1:0-17083 GCA_963930775.1 Cliona cf. orientalis
TGTTTTTGCCATTGGAACCGCTCGTTTGGGCCTCGAAAGGGCCACGAAATGCTGGAAACACACCACGAATCGCCATTGCCCAAGGTGCATCTCATCAATCTGGAAGATCGTCTCCTCAGGTTCACGATTCACGTATACCTGTGAATTGAAGGGTTTACCACACGGGTCTACCTTAAAGCAAGCTGAAATAGCTTGTTCAAGGGCACCTGAAATGCAGCTTAAGCTGCTTCACATGCCGCTTTACGCGTGCATTTCGACCATCTTAAGGGATAACATATGATAACATATTATATGATAGCATGGTATATCATAGGTATAACCCCCTAGGGCCGCACGGTGCCCAGGGCGCGGCTTGCGGGATCTCGTTATGCAGGGTCAACAAGATGGGCGCGCCTGCCTGTTCCCGCACCCGCTCCACCGAGCTGAGCGGAAAGCCCGCCTGGCGCCACCGCCCAACGGTCCTGCGCCGCACCTCTGGCACGCTGATGGCCGTGGGGAGCAGTATCTCCGCCAGGCCCAGTAGGGTGGTGATCAGCGTGTCATCCACCGTGACCTGCAGCCGGCCACGGCCATGGCAACAGGGAGCCCGCCTCGATCTCATCCATGTTCAGCGAGATGCTGCTGAGATGGATCTCCGATGTGCTCACCTTCTGTCTCTCCAAGTGGATCTGGAAGAAGGATCGGGCCTCGACTTGGAGCCCCTACGGGTCACATATCACCATCGAACAGGAAGCAAACCCATGCCAGGGGCCTGGTTTTATATGCGAGCGGCCAAGGAATCTCGGCTATGGCCACAGTTCCCAAGGATCACGCAGTGCTGCATGGGGTTGTCAGGCACTTGGTAGTCCACCTGCCTCAGAAACTGTGGTTGAACCATGGACAGACCTCGAAACGCGGCTGCAAATGCCTGTTTCAGATCAAACCAAGCGTCCAAACACCGGGAAAACGATAAAAACCAAGGAAAAAAACAGGGAAATCAGCCACTCCGAGCCCACTTAACGACTCGGAAGAGCTCGATGTTTCACTGCTCCGAGGGTCAAATCACCAAAGGCCACGTGCAACGTCTGCATGTCCTGCTTGGGCCTCTTACTGGCCACGATCTGCCTTGGCCAAACCGTTCGAAACCTTAGCCTAGCCTTCTACGTGACTCTTATATAGGAGGCAGCCAGTAACCAATGGCTTTCAGTAAGGGTGGGTGGAAGATAGAGGTGGCGACCTCCTACAATCAGTAACCAAAAGCTATTGTGAGCCATACTAGCTATAGTGAGGATCAATTTAGCATCTATATTTGGTATCGATTTATATCGATTTAGTATCTTAATTATCTTAAGTGGCAAAAGAAGGCCACGGCAGTCGAAAGCAGGCTAGGTACAGCAGCGCGAGCTCCAGATAGATCAGCTCCACAGAGCGAATCTTACCGGGGCATCGCCCCACCAGGGAGAGGCCGATGCGTGGGAAGATCGCGTTCACCGTGACCGCAGCAGCACTCCTCAGTTTCAAGCACGCCTAGCATTTCGGGCCTCGAAACTCGGCGAAACGCATGAAATCTCTTTGTTTTTGCAGGTGTTTCCATGGTTTTTCGATGGCGTCGAACCATCTGAGGCCAGTTTTGAGGCCTAGGCCTTGACCCATAGCGGTCAGGGCTCCGGCTGCGCTTCTCCCGGACCTCCAGGGTGTGCTTGGAGCCATGGTAGGAGCCTCGCTGGCTTACTAGCGCCGAAACAGGTCGGTACTGGGCCTTTCTAGGCAACTATAAGGGCCTTTAAAGGCCTTACGATGGCCCAAAACGGGTCGAAAAGCCATGCCACCAAGGCTCTACAGAGCTCGAGACTCCCCCGCAGCCTCTTCTGCACTGCCACCCGTGGCTGTAGCATGAACTCCTCGTCGTCGAGGATCAGCTCCGCCTCATGGTCCTTGTCCTTGTAGAAGGGATCCTGCAACATGATATGGATAAACAACATGGATTTTGGATCGATTTTGATGACGATGATGACGTTTTCTCATCTTCGAAGCTGCTTTCAGCTCTTTTCAGCCCTCTTTTGGTTGGGTTTTTGCCCCGAAACGTCGATTTCCAGCCCTTTTCCGCGGTCTCTCAAGGGTCTTGGGAGGCGAAGGGGCTGCCGAGCGGCCAACCAGGCGAAGTTCGTCTTCTCCCCGGGCTTCACGCGCACGCTCGCTGACCTCACCCTGACCTCCACATCCTCGTTGTGCCGGTTCCACAGGGCGAAGTGACCTCAAACCAAGCTAAAGTTGAGGCTTTTGGATCCTTTTGGCCAGGATTTTAGGTGAAAACGGCCTCGACACGGGCCGAAAACCTGCTAAAACGCCATGGAAACGGTGTCCGAAGAGGTCTGTTAGGCAGAGCGCTGCCCTTCTCGACGCGGAGGTAAATCACGCCATGGTCCGCGCGGATGTCGAGGATCCAGCAGATCCGGCCCACCAAGATGGAGAAGACGCCTGGCGCGCTTGAAAAAACGGCAGGAAACCCTTGTTTTGAGGCGATTTCCCATGAAAAAGACCGGCAAACATCGACCAACATCGAGCGAATTCGCCCAGAAACCTCCTATTTCAAGCCGACTCAGACTTTTATTTCACTTTTAAGGAGTGTCGGAGAACATGACCTGGAGCTCGCCTGTGAACTCCTCCGTCAGCGGCACGTCTACAGACCAGCTGGCCGCTGTGGAAGGTCTGAATTGTACCTAAACTCAAGCATACCACCCAAGATTTAGAGCCTCAAAAGCTTATTTCAGTGCATCTCAGACCTTCCTTGATCAAATAAAGACGTCACATGCGTTTCATACATCAGATCAGTATAAGATCATATAAGGAATTGCACACGTACAAGTGAAGATCTCCACTTGAATTCGGATCTAGGCACCGTCTCCGTGCTGAACTTGGGCGCCTGCATCTCTCCCGGCTTCAAGGTGACTCGCAGGTCGCCGGATCGGATCTCCACCAGGTAGTCGGTGTCGTTCTGCACGATGTGCCGCGGCACGATCTCCACGCAGCGCACCCAATTCTCCTGTTGGCCCTCCAAGGGCCGTGCGCGCACCGTGCAGAACTGGCCGTCAGGCGCGTTGGTCACCGTCCAGTCCTTCTGACCTGAAGGCAGTGAGAAGTCGGGCCCCGTCTTGTTCAAGCAGGTGAGCTTGTGATACTTCTCCTCAGCTTTAAGGCTTTATAGGCCTCTTAACTCTTCACGTTTACCATCGTTTAGCTACAGAGACCATCCAAAACAAGCTTAAGTTCACGTGGTCGTGGTGGATTTCAAGGCACGTTGTTGCCGCAAAGCAGTACGCCCCCACCGGCATCGACCAGCGGACCCTCACGCTCCACGCCCAGGGCCCAGCCGGTCCTGTCTATAAGCCAGGTCTGGCAACAAAGCTGGACCTGGCGCAGGGCAGGCCACCGGACCGCTCAAGGCCCTGCCTTCCCGTTGCCCTTATCAAGCAGCGCCAGCGTGAACTCGCCGAAGCCCTCGCTGTAGACCTGCATCTCCACCTCCAGGCGGCTCATCAAGCGGTCCTCCTCTCCGATGTCCTCCTCGTTGAGTTCGAGGCTCCCCCACGAGGACCAGGTGCCGTTTAGGATCCGCGCCCGCAGCTGCACGGTGCACGGGAAGCCCAGGTCGTAGATGCGAGCGGTGTCTCAGCGCCAAAACCAGCGGTGAAGTCACCCAAAACATCATGGTTTTCCCATGGTTTTCCCATGTTGTCCCTTTGATTTTCGAGGAAGATCTAGGATATCTAGGGAACATCGGAACATCGATCAATTTGAGCTTGCCTGTGACTCCCCGACCTGTCTCGGCCAGTTGGAGCTGGCGCGACGAGCTCGGCTCCTCGTCGGAGCTGTGGTACTCGACTTCCACCCTACCTGGCCACTTAAGGTCTAGGGCCTAGGGTCTAGGCCCAGTGGCAGGGCAGGCAAGAGGTGAGCTGCAAGGGCGGCAGCAGCTTCACCTTCATGAGCCTCTCCTGCGCAGGCGGCGCGGTGGTCTCGTAGTCCACCACGGCCAGCAGCTTCTTATTGCCACACCTAGATACGGCCACGCCAGTCCCCATTCCCTCCATCTCAGCGGCTCGATACAGCTGAAACTGCTCGTGGCCGTGAGGCTGGCGCTGCCCCACAGCCTCTCCTCGGTCATCATCTCCCAGCCGATGGCCTCCTCCTCCTCGTCCTCCTCCTCCGGCAGCTGTGGCGGTTCCAGCGGGGCGCTCGCGAAGCCGCCGGGCATCAACCAGCAGGGCACGGCGCCAGGCGTCCGGCCCTCCCGCACGTTGCTCTCCGTGAGATGCGCCGAGCCGTCCAGGAGGTCCGCCGTGGCGCAGTGCGTCCAGAGCATGGGCTTGGAGGCGAAGCGCAAGCCCAAGGGGATGGAGGTCTGGTTGAAGATCAGCACACGCCTCACAGCGGCGGAAGAGGTGCCAGAGGGTCTTGCATGCCAGCTAAAACCACCAAAAAACATCAAAAACCATTCAAAATCCATCACAATATGTGTGCAAAGCTGCGAGGAGATGAGAATGATGGCTCCCAGCACGGTGGGCCGTAAGAGCTGCGCGATGAGGTGCGAGTTCGGAATCCTAGCAGCTAGATTTGCCCATGACCCACCCAAAATTTGAACATAGAAAGTATATGTTAAATACGTATGTTTGAGGTGGTTTCACCTGGTTTTTGGCTTGGAACGACCATGAGATCACCCGAAAGTTGCCGTCCTGACGCTATTCAGCAGCCCCAAGTCCAGCTTGGCGGTGGACCGGCCTTTGGCGTTCTGGCGCACCACCGCGATGCCCAAGGAGGGCGGGAAACAGAACCTCAGAGGCGCCATCACCTATAGGACCTATTCTTTATTGAGATTTATGTTACAGTAATATATATCGTCTATATTCGACATATCACCATCCTTACCATCTGTATAGGACAACAGGATATAGGATATACCAGTGGCATAATTAGGTGACCTTCTATTGTGTCTATGACGTGTCTAACGATGCGTCGGGGGGCTTCAGGTTGTCCAAGGTCCTCCAGGTCTGCCCCGTTGGGGCCACGTCCATCCAGGCCTCCCCCGAGACGTCCTCCAGCTTCAACATCAACCTGCCAGACTTTCGACCATGAAAAGGGGTTTTTAACCGTCGAAAGTCCATTGTTTCGCCTCGAAAATCCTTCAAAAACGTCGCCAAAAAGGGCCGAAAAGCCTCCAAACAGCACCAAAAGAGCTTGACTTGGGTGGGCAGACCCTATGGGCATCGAGCCCAAGTTCAGTAGGGCGTACCGCAGGGGTACGGCATGCTCCTCCTCGGGCATTGGGCTCAAAGATCCAGCCAATCCTCGAGTCGTCGCACCCAGAAACGCACGCGCGGGGCGTAGAGGAAATTAACAGACTTTCAATGATTTTCAACAGTTGTTGAAGGAAATCGATGAGAAATCGACCTCTTTGGCCCTAACGACTGCCTCCGAGTGGCGTTTGCTATACCACTGGATCCGCCGGACGGTCACCGGATTCACGTTCACCAGCAGGGGCTTCCGACCAAAGAGATGCACGTCGGTACCTCGACATTCTAAGCGCTTCGCTCACGTATATACATCTCGGATGACCTTATGCAGGCGTTTTATATATGGATCCAGCCTTAACTAACTAAGTTTTTCTTCCATTGCACAAATCTATTCGATTCTGCGTATAGTCTATATAGTGTGTACTGTATGGTCTATAGCCTATAGCATATTAATAATTTTGATTATCAGGTCATCTAGATGCATGTAGAAAGTGATCCATGTATCTCCAAGTGCCCCTCGCATAAAGGCATGGCTTGGGGCTTTCAAAGGTTCTCAAAGCATGTGATGGCCTTTCTCGAGATCTAAGATCCGCACCTGTAGAGGCATCGTGCAACACCTGGCACGCCAGCTCGAAGGGCTCCAACAAGGGCTCGAAGCGACCCACCTGTAAACCAAGGCTTTTAAAGATGAAAAGATACAGTTTTGCACTGTTTTCCAGCGTTCTTTCTATCCTTTTTGTGAGAGGTTTGAGCTCCGGCGCCTCCAAGTTGAAGCCATCCGCAATGACGCGGAAGAGCTGCTTATCAGGTCCACCTTGACACAGCGCCACCGTCTCCTGAGCGCCGGCTCAATACACGAAACGACCATTTAAAGCTGGATTTCCCTCAGTTCGGACTCTAATTTGCCCTTGATTTCGGGTGATTTCATGCCAATTCTGAAGGATTTCACGTGTTTCAACTTAGTGTTTGCCTTTTTTTTTTTTGGCGTTCAGAGCCGAAGTCTCGAGCGGGATGTTGATCTGACCGTCTTGCTGGCAGAGCTCCACGGATCTCAAGGCGAAGAAGAGGCCTCGGATGCCGTTTTGCTTAGGTTCAGGTGCCGAGAAGCTATGAATTAAGAGCTCTGGGGCTCAAAAACCATGGGAAAACTATGGAAAAGCCATCAGAATCGACATCTCTCAACCCGAAATCGCTGGTTCTGACATGGAAATTGATGGTAATCGCTGAGGCGTTGGCGAAGGATGGGCGCGGATCGATCGAGGTCGCTCTCCAGCATGATCCCCACATTCCTCAACCACA
This sequence comes from Cliona cf. orientalis, assembly GCA_963930775.1. Classification (NCBI taxonomy): domain Eukaryota; kingdom Metazoa; phylum Porifera; class Demospongiae; order Clionaida; family Clionaidae; genus Cliona; species Cliona cf. orientalis. The sequence continues at coordinate 6,570 of CAWVNT010000033.1, forward strand.
GATTTCACTCCGAAAGGCCATGTGCTGCACCATTTGGGGCCTTCTAAGCCCCCGAAACGGCCCGAAACGGCTCGCGGCAAGCCATTTCCGCCATGTCCATAGCCTCTAGCCGCTCGATCGGGGCGCTTCACATCGATGAAGAGCTGCAACGTCCGCGAAGAGCTCGGCCGATGCTCTTCCTCGACCACTTCGACGCTCCGCGTCGGCCTTGGAGGCGTCTCGGAAGGCTGTGGCGCGCCCAAGGCATCCTGGAGCACCGCGGGCACCGTGGCCAAGATCTGGATCAGGTCCTCACCCATAAGGGTCTAGGGCCTGGGGCCTAGGGTCTAGGGTTGGACCGCCTCTTTAGGTGCATTTTGAGAGCCGTACGAGGCGTTTCCAGGCCCTGTGGCCATGCGAAACAGCCTCCGAAGAGGCTAAAGCCATGGGATCGAGCTGCCGGAGAGGCTTTGATCTCCGCAGAGTCCAGCTGCACCACGACTTGCGTCGCTGACTCGTTGAAGGCTATGGTCATGAGGAGCGGTCTGATCCTCAGACCGGCCCTTTTCGGGGAGGGAGTCATGTCTTCCCCGCCCTGAAACACTGCAAACAACAGCGGAAAACCATGCAAAATACCATGTAAATGCGTGCGAATCTTGACTCAAAAGGTCCACTTTTGCCTTCACTTTCTAGCACTGTTGGCCAATGGCCTCTTAAGGCCCACCATAGCGTCGAGATCATGGGCGTCTTGACGCCCTGCCGCGTGACCACCGCCAGGACCGGTTCCGAGGACGGGTGGAGCTGCACCGTGACCTCGCCTGTCTCCGTGGTGAAGGGCGGCCGGCTCTGCACCGTGAGGACGCCCAGGGACACGTGCACCGCGGCCTCAAGGCACCACTTTTCAATTGCTCCGCGACCCATTTCGGGTGGCGCCACGCCCGTTTTCCTGCCTTTTCCCATGGTTTTGGCATGTCTAAGGCCTTCGCGTGCCGAGGCGCCTTGCCCCTCACCGGGAAGTAGAGCTTCGGCGCCTGCAACTCCACGTGCACCTCGATCTCGTCGGGCGTCCGCCGCTTCGCTTCCAGCAGCATCTCTTGCCCCGAGCTGCTTTCCATCCACGCCTGGCGCTGCACTCAGCATGCACTAAGGGGGAAAAAAAAGCACTTGAAAACCGTTGCTTCAAAGACAGGAGACGCCGATGCAACACCTATAGGGCGCCCTACTGGCACTTCAAGCTCACTACCGATATAGACAAATATATTATTATACTACATGAGGAACTTAAAGGTCTTAAAGGTGTCCGAAGGCGTCGGGGGCCTTGCCCAAGGCATAGTAGCGCTTCAACATCTCTTGGTTCTCCTTCTCCTCTGCCTTCTTCTCGACCTTTAGCTCCTGAACATGGCGCGAGTATAACTAGCACTTAAACAGTCAGTAAACGGATGCAAACGGCCATACCATGGGAGATCTTGGAAGAAAGCGTAGGGGAAGACCAGCAGCGCCTCCTGACTGCCCGACTGCGAGGCTGCTCGGAGCTTGCTCTGCATCTGCCGCAGGCTCCGCACCACTGAGTCGAGGAAGTGCAGCCTCAAAAATGAGCACCCGGACGTGACATAAGCGTGGATCGCACCCTAAAACTCACCTCAAACTCAGAAATCTTCACTCTTCGTAGCTTCCACGTGCACATGCTGCAGTCTATTTAGGCTCCAAAGCCCATTTAAAGGTCTAAGCCTCCACTTGATGCCCTCAACGACCTACAAGCCTACAATCTCCATGTGCCCAGCGGTGTGGCGCTGCCAGGCAGCTCAATGGGCTGCATGGCCACGTTCAACTTCACCACGTTCTTCGTCGGCTCCAGTTCTGAGGCGTTACGACCCGTTGCGACCCTAGGAAACTAGAAAAACACTGGAAGTACCGACAAAATGCCATTCAAAACATACAAAAAGGATCAAAAAGGTAGTGGTATTGAATAACAACAACAATAAGAAGAGATGATAATGCTAGCCGCTGTTGTCCAGCGTGACCCTGAAGGCCGCTTCATGCAGCGTGCCGAAGCGCAGCAGGTGGTGCACGTGGTGGCAGATGCCTCCACGCTCCAACCACCAGATTTAATCAAAATATAGCTATAAACATTGTAAAAACATGGCAAAAACATAGTAAACACATGGTAAAAACATACTAAATTTATGTAAAAGCAAGTAAAAAACATGGTAAAACCATGGAAAACAGGCCCGGGGAGCTAAAGGATTGGAGCACGAAGTCCATTTGGAAGTCCGCGCTTGCTTCCCCACGATGATCCACCTTCTGGGCGACCTCGGCCACCAGGCCCACCTGGTTCAAGGTGATCAAGAGGATGTTGTCCTGACCGAAAAACGAAGGTCGAAAGGTGAAAATATGTGAAAACCGATGAAACCTAGTGGAAAATAGTCGAAAACAGACAGTTTTCAATCAAAACGTGGGCTTCAAACCATCTCCAAGCATCGTTTTTCAGTGAACATCAGTGGTTTTTAGCTCGTTCTAGGCTCCGCCGAGTCCTGCGCGTTGTCCAGTCGCATGACCAACTTCTCAAACTGCAGCTCTAGGCTCAGATCGTTGGGCACGACCACATCTTTGAGGCCCTCGCATGCACTTCTTCTTCACTTTTTCGCGTCGGGAACATTCCACTTCCTTCAAAAGAGTACAGGCGTCAAACATGTAAACATGTTCTATATGATATGCATTATACGGACCCTATACTGTTTCTATAGCTAACAGTAGCTCTAGATTCTAGATGTGCTAATATTCCCCATATATATGTGCCACTCTATCGGCACAGAAGGTCCCACCGCGGTGGCGCCTCAGCCTCCTCGTGCACCTGCCTCATCATCTGATGCGGGTCCTTCTGCGACGTGTCCTCGCTCCAGCAGCTGCAGGTCTGCAACATCCTCGAGGGCCAGCCGGCGTGCCGCCTCTTCTCCCTTCGTCTCGCCTCTTGGAGCTCTTCCATGACCTGAGGCAACCATGGTAGGTCTGATTTTAAGGCTATCTTTCAGGCTGCGTGAACCAAGGTGGCTCAGAAACCTTTGGTTTTACTTTGTTTTACCACATGTTTGGCTCGCACATGTAAATACATTGCAGGGCATGGGCTAAAATCGAGCAAAATCGAGGCGGAACCTATAGAAAGTGCATGAAAAATGCTACCGAGAAGCCGGCATGAACCACTCCGCCTGCATCTGTAAGGGCACCACGTCTCGCATCACTTGAAGCCGCCACTGCTCCTTCTCCTCGCCAGCCTTTTTCACTCTTATTTTGCCTTTGCAGCGACGAAACCGTGGGAAAGCGGCCGTCTTCGGGCCCAATTGGGCCTGAAAACCGGCCCTAAACCACCAAAAGATGCCTAAAGATCAGCTGAAACATGCTAAACTGCTGGTCGACTCGCCTATCTCGCAGTCCTGAAGCTTGATCAACCGCTGGTCCGGCACCACCCCTTCCAGCTCCTCCCGATAGTACCGCGTGCTGAGGTTCAAATACCTCGCCCCACACTCGAACAGCCCTTGGAAGAGGCCCAGGTGCTCCTTATCGGCGCTGCGGATGCCCTCTTTGCTCTTGAGGTTCACCATCTTTTCGGCGCCCGGCGGTACCAAGAGAGCGTGCAGCCGCTGGCTTTCCTCGCCCAACGCCTTCGACAACGTCATGCAGGCGGTGATCTGTTCTGTCGACAAGCTCCTCACAGGCGTTGGCCGATGGATCGGTGGGCATTATGAGGCTTTTGGGGCTTTTCGGCTGCAAATTGGCTTGGCTCAGCTTCATTTCCGATGGTTTTCAGATGTTTTCAGCTCTTTTCAGCCTACTTAGTCATGTCCCGAAGCCCTTCTAGGTCCGTGAACCGCCTTTCGGCCCCAGGCGCACGATGTCGGTCTGATCCATCCGGCCGAAATCCACCTCCACGGCCATCTTACCGTGGCCCTGCAACAAGATGATCTTCAACTCGTGGAGGTGCACCTCAGCGGCCCACAGCCACCTCAGTAGAGCCAGGGCGCGATGTGGGAGGAGTCCTGGTAGCCGCCCTTGATGCAGAGGCGCTCGAAACCGATCGCCTGCCAGCGTGAAGGCACGGGAAACTGAATCGAAAGATCAGGTTTTAGTGGGTAAAACTAAGTCAGAAACATCCAAAAGCATCCCAAAACTCATATATTAAGTCATGTCGCATGAGTTCTCGAGCTAGATCTAACCAAAGATGGCTCAAAAGCTTCTAGCCGAGGCCTTTGCGATGTGCGCGTCCTCCTCCCAGCTTACGTTTCAGAGATCCGGAAGCTCTTTTGATGGTTGGATATCGGCCCCGAAAGGGTTCAAACCATGGAATTTCATGGATTTCACATTGGTTTTCCATGGTTTTTCAATGTTTTGCACCATTGTCATGCACTTCCCATCATTTTCTAAGCATGCTTTCCATATGATTTCCAGTGCTGTTCCAGTTCTCTCCCACGTCATCCCACGCCCCGTCCACGTTGAAGGAGCTCTGGCTCCGCGTGACCTCCACCTCCGTCTGCGTCGTGGTGGCCTTCTCCTTGTCCTCCTCACTGGGCGCCTCCGCGAAGAGCCGCTGGATCTCGCCCGAGACCCTCGCGCCGCTGCTGGGGTCCACCACGCAGCACCGCAAGTCGCCTACAAGCGGTGCCAGCTCCTGTATAGGTCCTCCTGTGTGGCATATGTATACTGTAGCTCCTATATATGGCCTATATATAGGTCCTTTATGGCCTGTGTAGGTCCTATATAGCGCCTATATGGCATATACAGGTCCGTTCCAGGTCCTATATAGGGGCTTACAGGTATATCTAGCTCCTTTGCATGGCATGGTGAGGCGGGGAGAAGGGCCGAGCGGCTCATGTCGATCTTCACGTTGGAGATGAAATGGCGAGCGACTTTGGCCACCATCCCAGCATCCACATCCTTCCCTGGCCACATGAAAACCATGCCTTCCGACAGGTAAACCATGGTAAACCTAGCCTCAAAGCACCTCTTTCCACCCAGAAAAGCCTCTGTTCAAGGCCTTTTAGGTCCAAGAATCGCCCAACCCGCCTTCCTTCTGCGCAGCCTCTACGAGCTGCTGGTGCTTTCGGAGCTCGATCTGTTGCGCCGCCTCCACACACAAGTCATAAAGGCTATAAAGCCATACCGATCCATGACCTAGAGGGCCTCTAGGTGCCTGTAGGGCGTCATAAACCTCAATATTCCTCCTTTTAATGGCGTACAAAGGCCTATAGAAGCCATAGAAAGGCCTAGATCGCTACGCCCTCCCCTAGGCCATGCGCCTTATGCTCCACGGTCTGTACACGCGCTTGCCGCAGCTCCTCTAGGCGCTCCCGCGCCGACTTGCTGCTCGACTTCTGCACCACGGCCTGCACTTCGAAGCTGCTAATCGTCACGGTGATCGTGCCCGAGAACCTCACACAGCACCTAAACCGCCAGTTCACCAGGGTTAACATATCCATTATCATATAGCTTAGTCAATTAACCAGCTTAACAATAATAGGAATACCCCGTCCTTCCTCCACCTATCTTAGGCCTTGTGAAAAGCAGTCCTCACAAGAAGCTATTTGGGAGTCGCTCGACCTATTTTCGTTGCGGGCGTCTTGATGACTCGTGGCAGGTATATGTATATTTCTGGATCTCAAACGTCCTATCTTAGTTCTAGGCTCATCCTGGTGCGCTTCATTGGTATGTACATGTTTTTAAGCATGCTAAACTTATGAATTGTTGGGCTTGTGAGATGCCTTTCCTAAATATGGCCTTTAGCAATCTGCGGTTGTCGACTATGTCGACTAAGGGCTTATCCTGGAATCCAGGGAACTCCCATATAACACAGAAAGTAAAGGAAAACATATGTATACTGACTATAATACCTATTTTAGCTCTCCCTCCTTTATAAGTTATATACATCTCTTATTTCTTCTTATAGATATACTAAGATGATCTAAGGTGACACCCACCGCCACCGGCATGGGGCAGGGCGAAGAAGGGCACCTCGACGTCGAGCACCTTCAAGGTGCCGACCTCCAGCTCGAGTTCGCTGAAGCCCAGCAGGGCGCAAAGGCCCCGCTTCAGTTTCAGGTCCTTTGCCACCATGCGGCCCAGCCGGAAGCGCAGGTTGGACTCGGTCGCCGGGAGGCGTTTGGGTCGTTTTCGGCCAGAAATCTAAGGGTTGTGGGCCGTTTTTTCGCCGTCTTTCATCGTTTTTCGTGGCGTTTCGATGGCTTTTAAGGTCGTCGAGTGGCGGCGGACATGTTGTCCAAGTAGGGCGCGAGGTACTTCTCCAGCAGGCCATTGATGATGCTCTCAAACATGGCGCCGGCGCTACGTCTCCGACTCTAAAAGCTCGAGTCTCAGGGCTTTTGCAGGCGTTTCGGAGACCAAAAGGGCCTGGAGCCAAGCGTGCGACCTCGAAAATGCCCCAAACATTTCACGACGCCATGGCCTTCGGCCTTCGAAAACTAAAAGAAATCTGCGGAGCAGCCCTACAGCTGGACTCCTAGCTAGTGAAACGGGCCGTTTTGGTTCCCATGGCCCCTGCTATTCAAGTCGATTGGCCTCAGTCAATGCGGAAGCCAAAAGCCTTCAGGTCGTCGCCAACCGGCTCATTACAGGCTAATAAAGATATGACAGGTATAGACATGTGACATGATTGTTTAAGATGGCTTAATCTAGCTTTGTAAGGTATACGATCTTATATATGATGTATATATCATACCACGTGGGCTTAAATCCAACTTATTCTTCTAACTGACCCCAAGCGACTCCCCACTAGACTGCAGCCGCGTGCGTCTATCAACCCCAGGCCCCGGGCTGAAGGTGTCATAACTCCGGATCGAGCGGAGCCTTGGGGATGTGCTAATCCTGTACCCTTCTGAGAAAGCTAAGGACGTTGAAGATGGCCATCTGATGGTGATTCTAAATGATCTTAAGAGGAAAAGCCTCTTCCAGGCATGGTTTTTGGGTGCTGCGCCAGGTCTCACGGTGGTCTTTGACGTCGTTTCAGACTGAGGCATGGACTCTGAGATGGTGCCGGCCAAGGGAGATAGACCTCAGGGCACTGCTCGAGCTTCAGCCCATATACATTCTGGCCCATGCGGTAGGCAATCTGGGCCATAACACGCTACAAAGACCCACCATTTTGCCTGAAAACCATGTGGTGGAACCCTAAAACCGAGGGAAAGAGCTGTTTCGTGAGGGTTTCCGTTCGATTTCGGACGTGGGGCATCCCTTTTCGGCACTGGTGGCCTTGAGACCTGGGCTGTACACTGTCCCCGGCATCCCTTTCGGATGCACGACATGCATTACGATGGATCGCTTCATTGGAAAAGCCTCGGACGTGCATCGGAACAGCACAGTGATGCCTTTTGAGAGGTCAAATGAAGATAAAAAGGATGATAAAAGGCATGTACATCACCCGTTTCAATAGGTAAAAGCCCTAAAACATCCTACAACCAATTCTGATATGCCACGTCACTGCAAGCTCGGACCTCAGAGCTCACCGCCACCACTCCTGCGGCCACACTATACTATGCCCGGCAGAAGGTCTTGGTGCAGGTCTGTCCAGACCCCTTCGTTACACTCCTTAGGGCCTTAATTCCTACCCTTCTAACCACTTTTGTGCCATACATTTATTGATTATTGCTAATAGGATAACTACACAGTACTTTGATATCTTTGGTGGCAAAGATATGTCACTAGACCTCTAGCCTCTGTCCACTCACCCAGAACTGACCTCTTTCTATACGTCATGGGCCGCCGGACGCTCGTCGGGCGCCAGGTCCGGGCCGAAGAAGTGGCCCGGCTCCAGCGTCCGTAGCGGGCGCCCGCCGCGCAGCACCTGGCAGCTGCCGCGCTCCAAGACCCGCAGCCGCTGGCAGCCGAGCGCCACCAGGTCGCCCCGGGCGTAGCACTCGACGCCCGCCGTGCCCAGCAGGCGGTCGAGGCCCGTGGACACGGCGCCTTCGTCCTCCGACACCTTCCGCAGCAGCTGCCGGAGGCCTTTGCGGACGTCCGAGTGTTGCGACGCCACCTGGCCGGGGCCCGAAAACCACCCGAAACGGGTGGATCGAGGCCCGAAACGGGCCTCAAAAGCCATCAAAGGCCTAAGAAACCATGGGAAACGAAGCATTTCACGCCTCATCCAGGTCCACATAGCGTTTCGCCGCCTCCTGCAACTTGGCCACCAGATCGGGGCGTGGCGCCACCAGCTGTCGGAAGGCCTGAAGCCCACGAAGGCCCATGCAAAATGGGCTCCGGATCACCGAACATCAGCCAAAATCACTTCAAAACACTGGAAAAGAGGCAAAAAGCCCACCGAAACCGCCCTAAAATCGCTCTTAAAACGGCCCCAAATCGAAAACGGCTCGTATAACCTAGATTCATCTAGATTCTAAGGCTCTAAGAGCTCTAGCCCCACCTGTCCCGGCATCACCAGCAGCCTCACGTCGCTCTTGGCCCTGACCCCCACGGGGCTGGGCACCTCCGAGAGCAGCGCCGCCTCGCCGAAACAGTCGCCGGGGCTCAGCAGCGCCACGACGGCACCGCCACGGAGCACTTCACAGCGGCCGCTGAGGATGGCGTGGAAGCTCTGCTGCTCAAGGGGCAAGCTCTGGCGCACCAGGAGGTCGTCCTGTAGGCGCTCCTGCTCCAGGAAGCGGGAGGCGAGGAGGGCGCAGAGCTCCTGAGAACTCGCGATGGGGAGAATTGTTGGGAAAGGTGCAAAACAGGCTGAGAAACGGCCAAAACGAATCGAAAAGCGATGGAAACAGCCTGAAAATCATTGAAAATCTATGAAAATCAGCCCAAAATCATGGCAAAACGCCTCCGAAAGCTCCTCGGGTAGGTCTTTGAAGACCTTCACGCCCCTCACTGAAGCGATCCGGGTCACCCCGGCGGCCGCCTTAGCCGAGCGCAGCAGGGCCAACCAGGTCTGGTTCCGGCCCACAAGCTCCGAGTAGGACCTGAGAGCGATGGTTTGGGCTGATGTTCCATCATTTTCCAATTTTCCATGCTTTGTTTTCAATATTTTCAATGTTTTTCATTGTTTTAGATGCTTTTAGCAGGTGTTTGGCCGTTTCATGCCATCTTTGAAGCTCAACATCACCGCCAAAGACTCTAGCGCGCCCGTATAAGGGCCTATGAATTGGAGTGGATGACCAAGTGGCTCGTCGGCCGACATGAGCGCCGTCTGCATGGGCGGCTGAAGCCTCTCGGGAGCCGTCAACATCATAGGTGGCCGGGAAAAGGCTCGAAGAACCATGGAAATGGGTGAGAAACATGTGAGAATAGACCTTGAAGAGACTTATTTAGGTGCATGGTAGTGGCTGGTAACGGTATGTAATGGTGGTATATGGCGTATACGGCTTTATGGGGCCTGGAGAAGAGGTCCAGGATGATCTTCCAGATCGAGAGCACGGCCTGCTCGATGAGGAAGAAGAGGACGCCGGGCGAGAAGTTCCTCGCTTAGACCCTCTTAGAACCAAGATTTCAAGACTAAAAGCCGCCTACAGGCTTAGGTAAGTGGCAGGGTAGGCTTCATCTGCAGGTGTGTCACGAACTGACGCACCTCCTTAGCCAAAGACCGATGGCAAGCAGCTCCCGGGGCGAAGCTAAACCTACCAAAAGCTTTCAAGAGCATTCAAACGCCACTTGGATTCATGCATGTTGGTCAATCGTTCACTGTTCACCGACTTTAGGGCGCGTTCATAGTGTCATATCATATCAATTATATATATGCCGGATTCTATAGTGATCTATAGTGTATCAGTTATGGTCGGCCAAGTGAACTGAGCAAATCCACGTGTCGAGCATCCTTGGAGGAGCTCTCGCGATTGCTCCGCAGCCGCTCCTCCACCAGTCTCGCACCGATATCGGCCAGGGGTCGCAGCGTGCCACGCCCCAGCTGCTCGATGAAGAAGCCGAAGACCAGAGGCCCCTGCACCTAAGTCGCCGCGCCTGTGAGCACCAGAAGCGACCCTAGATGACCATCGACGACCCATCTTAAGGCTCTTATAGACCTCCAGACCTCCATGACCCACCAGATCCGGCCCCGCCAGGGCCTCCCAAGCCAAGACGCTAGGGCATTGGCCCTCACCTCTGCCGCGGATTGCAGTTCGATGAGGTCCAAGAGCGCCCAAGCCTCCTCCGCGCGGCGCTCCGAATAGGCCGCGATGCTACCTAGGAGCTTCACACGGCCCATTTCTTGCACGTTTCGGGCGAAAAATGCCTAGGCCATGCATCCCAGCAGCTTACCAGCGCCTCCTCCCTCACTTGCGACCACTCCAGGTTCTGTCGCGAGCACATAAAAGCATAGAAAAGCAAGACGTTTCAGGCATTTCGACCAGTTTGCCATCCAAAAATGTTGCTTTTACCACCAAACCAAGCCTACAATAGCCTGAAATGGCCCTAAACCAGCCTAATAGAACCTACAGTATTTGGTGCACCCTTCGCAGTCCTGACTGCTGGCCGACTTCAACAACTCCTCATTGAGCCTAGCGCCCTGGCGTCCGACCCAACCAAGCTCCAAC
>CAWVNT010000034.1:0-23218 GCA_963930775.1 Cliona cf. orientalis
AGGTATTTCAGTGGCCACAGCTTGTTCCGTTTACAATAACCAATGGATTTTATTTCATGTCTGTTGTGGATTACAGTTTTGTATGTGTTCACCTTGTCATTACCATTTGTTAAAACTGTGACAATAAAACATTAATATAATTTAAACTGACTGTTTAGTCTTCAGAAATGCCAGACTAAGCACACAGAAGAACACAGCTATAGTAAGAGTGAAACGGTTGTGCGAAAATATTGCTCACCCGTTGCAATTCGAGTAGCAATTAGATGGGAATCTGCTTGAGTAACATAACGAACACAATAACCATTTATTTATAGCTAGTCATTACCTGTAGCTCCTTGTTGTCATCCCTCTCTCGGAAATCATAAATAGCCCAACGAAAGGTTTTACAACAGAAGAAGATGAGGAATATGAATATCGCACCGAGAGGAACGATGGTGAGATTCACTCCTGGAATTGAATCCTCTTTGTCTGCTTCATCAAATGTTGGAACAAAATGCATCTGGCAACCAACACAGGGGATTTTTCCGTCTTTCTGTGAATGATAGCAACGAATAAAGTCAAAATCGATTACACTGATATTCAATAGCATCTACTCCCGGAGCAGGTCCTGGTCTCTGGAAAATCATGCTTGCGTTTTAAAATTGAGTTTTCGATACCAATAAGTTTTGAAGTGGTTTCTTCACCATGGAAATGAAAATAAGAATCCGAGGAAAACCTTTGGTTCGAACAGAATAAATACAAAACCATTTAACATTTGAGAAAAAAAAACAATGTAAAGGTTGAACTACACAATTGCTTTCACCAATCAAGTGTACAAACCGAACTATAAACCAAACGAGTTAGAAGCGACGTCTCGGTGAAATTTAGAAACCTTAAGGCTCATTCACACTGTGCGATTTTTTTATGATTGCGACTGCGATTCTTCTTATCATAATGAATGGGAATGTTCACACTATGCGACTGTGACAACATCAGAAGATCCTATGTAGCTCATTATAAGCAAAAAGATATCGCAACCGCAATCACAAAAAAGCCCTTAAATGTTCTTGAGTCAAAGTTAATCTTCTCCAAAAACGAAGATGCAAATCAAAATAGAAAAATATACAATTTTGAAAACAGAAACACATGAATTAAAAGTCGGCAATAAACTGCTGCTCTGAATGTTCGGAGAAGTACAGTTTCTGATACGTGAGGCATCTGCCAAGTATTTTCTTATCGTTATTTTTGAAAAATAAAGAAGACATTATTACCTGGTTTGGAACGGGATTTTTCTTCAGTTGCATTACAGTTGTCGTCGGAATCTGTTCAGTTGTGTGGCCGAGTTGCTCGTTTTGGCTGGTTGGGGAAAGCTCAGATGCGTCATTCTTTTTCATAATTTCAGAAGAAATGCCCAGAATGCGTCTTTGTTGAGTCTCCGCTTTCCTCTTGTCATCTCTATCATAGTCATTTGGCACAACAACCCTCTCGCCAGGAGTCATTATAGCTGGAGAGCTGTCCGGATTATGAACATTTGTTTCGGCGCTTCTCCTCCTTATTCTTGATAGCTCTCTTTTTATCCTGGTGTGGGTTGCTGGATAATGTAACAATAACAAGTCAAGTTGTTTGTCAATAGGAAGACCATTTGCCGTTGGGACTGACTCAGCCAGTTTATTGCTACCATACTTTCCATCCACTTTTTCATATCTAGAATTGAGTTTCGCAGTCAATTGACGTCGTTTGTTCCTGGTTAGTCTGTAATTATTATTCCTATATTTGTGAACATAGGTATTCCTGTGTAATGAGCTTTGGCTTTGGACTTGCATAGCAACATTAATACCCTCCTTGACATGATAGCGCGATGCCAAGCTCAGATCATATCCATCAGTTATTGTATCCACTAATGCGTTGTTACCTTCAGTACTTGTTATCATATTGGCCAGGTTGCATACGTACAGAATTACACGCAAACAATGGAAAAGGTCCAGGTTCATAGCTCGCGCAGCACAATCCTTGAGCACTGACAAACACTTTTTTGATCTCGTGAATGTTTTGCTTTCAGAGAGATTTTTGCAAATATTGTCTTTTGCTTTCCGGATGTTTAAATCCTGAATTGATTCACGTTTGTTTACTCAAACAAAAAGCAGCAATCAATGTAGGGATTTCCAGAACCGAATTTCGTTGGACACCGAGATATGAAGTCCCGTTCGAAGCAGTTTTGTTCAGAGCAATTGTTTTTTTTTACCGCAAAGCGACAATATATGTAAACATTGCTTAACACTGTAGATATTTTTGCTTTCTGCTTGCGCAAAAAGTAATTTTCGTTGCACTTGGTAAAAGTGGCGACCTGGGAAAGGTCACCTCCATGACCGTTTTGGTGTCAAAATCATCTTCATATTTCACCACAGAAAATATTTCAGATCTGTACTTACTTACTTCAAAAAGTATACTGAACGATATTAATTAATTTGAAAATTCTTTCATATAAATACTCCTAAGCGTAGCTGCGGTTGTCCCAACAATATTGTCGGATGTAATTAAACATTGTTGCGTCAATGAGTGATTGTCAGTCGAAACCAATTTATGACAAAACTTCCTGGAAATTCTTTTAACTGAGGAGGTTTTTCCTACATTTGTATGACAGTTTTTGGCACATAATTCTCAGGTGAAGACGGCAAGTACGCGTCAATTAAATCCATTCCCACTTGGAAGTAGTAAAAATGGTAATCCAAATCACTCCAGATCTATCATTTTGAACCATGTTCCAACGTACCTGCCGTGGTTGTGTACACATTGTTGTACTGTAGCTGCTTGGCCTCCAACTTAGCCCTACACAGCTGCAAGCATATCACAATTATTAATAATAGTATCATATGATGACTTGTACCTATAATTGCACCCTGTTATTACCCCTGAAACAATAGCTTATGGTGATATGTTTATTTTGTGAAAGTTTTTACCTCACATTCTCACCCATTGATTCTTTAAGATCATCCGTGCATTTACAATTGTGTGAATCAAATTTGTTTTCCAATGTACAAAAAATGTCAAAATGTCTTTCAAAAGCAATAGAGACTTAGTAACTCATTGGAATAGACAATGGTGACCATATGGCACTTCATGAAATACTTTCCACCGTAATAAAAATATTTGGCTGGTCCAACAACTTGTGTAGTGTCTGAAACAATATGTTTTGCATTGTACAGAATCCGGACCATGGACAGTTAGCCAAATGCCCTGAATAGTTAATCTTTAGAACTTGAAACTGTCAAATGAATTCATCATATGTAACATGTTATTTTCATTTTTAGAGCATTTTTGACAGAGTTGTCATTCCGTGTTGCATCGATGGATCAATTGTTCCACAGATCCACATGATTGTAGCCAATTTTATTTTGTTTGTCTTTCCTAAGTTTTCGCAGGGTGGTTGGTTGTATCCAATGTTTGCTGATGTATTTTTGCCACAGCTGGCTATTGTTGAAAACCATATGATTGCAAACACTTCATTCCCATGGGGAACTCGATGAGTATGCGTGGTTGACTGGACATGAAAATGGACATCAACATGTCATTACACATGATAGAATAATCCATTTGTAATTTTTGAACACAAAATATTAGCATGAAGGTGGAAACCATACAAATACAATTGATAAAGTATTTCTCCTGTTCACTCAGACTTGTCATTTAAGATGCCACGACTCCTCGACTAACTCTATTTTTTGATATTTTATTTCTAGAACGTTATCAATGAGATCGATAAATATTAAGTAATATTTACCAGTCGGACTGTGTTTATTGCGCGACAGTCAGTCTCCTCCATTCAACAGCCTGCTCATTCATGACACAAAACGTCAATCGGACTTTTTCTCTTTCATTGATAAAATCCGCCCGCATTAGTTATAATAGATTGACTATTTTTAGATATGCCATTTAATGGAGCGTTTTCACAGAAGCGTTCAAAGTAACTTCCCGCATCGAATCCAACACTGTAAATTTGTGAGAGCTGAAAATCCTGTTCCTCTGTCCGCCATCCATGTGTGTCCGTGTTTTGACCATATTACAACATGCACTTAACATAAGTTATTTTAGATATCTACAGCAATCAGTCAAAGTAGACTATGCGAATATCGACTCATCAGAGCTAACAAAAAGCTGTGTAAACCTGTATTGATTTATAACTTGATAATTTTTATGTGGGTAATTCATTGATAAGTTCTTACGTGTGTGACAGCCGGCGGAAGTTTGTGAAACACAACATACTCAATAGCGGATCCAGAAATTGAGCTGGGGATTTTAGGGAAGGAGGTATGGTCCCTTGGCTCCCCCGGATCAGCAACTGAAACTTTGAAACAGCTATCACAGTACGGTATTTTAAGAAACATTTCGAGATTCCTCACAACCCACTTTTAAAGGGAATTAGGAATTATCTTATGCTTTTAGATGGAGGCTGGGGCGGATCCAGAACTTCTCCTAGAAGGGGACGATAATCATCATCCGGAGGCGCCTACTGAATATATTAATAAAATTTTCCGAAAAACTGTACGAAATTAAAGAAATTTTGGTCAGGGGAGGGGGCGCCCCCGGCGCCTCCCTTAGATCCGCCACAGGGAGGGAAAGGCTATGCCTGCATTTTGCTTCTCGGAGAGCATTCCCACCGCCTGTTTCTCTGCCTACCTGCCTGACTGGTCTATTGCAGGTTTCTCTGATGCCTCACCAGAGGGAAATAAACGGAGATCATAATGTTGTTCAGTACAACAGCTTTGGTCAGTACAGCTGATTGAAGCTGCACAATCTTGCTTGTCTGGTGAATCAACAGACATTCATTCATTCCGACACTGTCTGATTCCTCTCTAGCATGTACATGAAGAACACACCGAATGGTCTGGCATATGGCCAGATGCAAGACGTCATGAGAACAATTTTCATTTGCTATAACCTTTACCTCTGACCTCAGTTACAGAATACACTTGTATTGGCAGATCTCCTGTCATTGGGATTATTGTCAAAACAATGGATAGTTCTAATAACACAATGGATTATCTCTTGTATAAGCAGGTAATTTTCGTTGCTGAATTTTTTTTCATGAATTGAGATAAAATCAAATCCAGTTACAGTGTAGCGGAGCAGAGAATCTTTGATCGATCCCCGAGTTTTATTCACGCAACGTTTCAACTAGCCAACGAACCATTAATGTTCTGTCATGTAAAAAAAAACTTACAAAAACTAAACTATTTCAGAATTTTGAAATGGAAGACTAATTTACTTTTCTTATAAATACTTTTTCTTGCCTTGATGTAGTGTAAGTGTAACATTCTGGTTTGCACAATTTTCCAGTACCACATGGGGCAAAGACACACTTCTCCATTTTTGTCTGTGTGCCCTGTCTGCA
Source organism: Cliona cf. orientalis (assembly GCA_963930775.1). Taxonomy (NCBI): domain Eukaryota; kingdom Metazoa; phylum Porifera; class Demospongiae; order Clionaida; family Clionaidae; genus Cliona; species Cliona cf. orientalis. The sequence goes on from CAWVNT010000034.1 coordinate 5,369, forward strand.
TTCCAAAAGCAATAACAGAATTAAGGATTTTGGTTTGGAAATGAACAGTTTAATATAGTGAACCCACATCGATAAGCGCTGGGAGCATACAGAAATGATTTAACTGTTTGGGTACAACCCTATCTGGGAGGTGGGAACCAGAAGGTGCACCTAAATGCCATACCAGTTTTTGAGACTACGAAATGCAATTCAAAATATAAGTATTTTACACTGTCTTCGTGTTTTTCAATGAAGTTATCCACTTTCACACATGGAAGAATGGTGGAAGTGTAAACTTCAGTTGAGATTTTAAGGAGAACAGAGGAAGTACAATTACAATTTGCACCATTCGGTCTTGCCGCCGATGTAACATGTGAAAAAAAGAGAATGATTCAGAAATGCAGATGCGCTTTCATACTACCTGACTGATGATGAATCATCTATCCAACCAGAAATAGAAACCCGAACAACTGCAAATTAGCTCCTCTGAATTGAACAGGAGATCTGCTAATCACAATACAGGAATTCTCAGAATCATTCTTGGAAGTCAGTGCAAAACAAAAGGTCACAACCACTATGCATAGCCAGACAGTAAACGAGATGCAATTGAGTTGATTACTTCGGTGGTCAGGTTCAAAGAAGAATTTGAAAAGATTTCAAAATACAAAAGTTGAAAAACTATAGTAAAAGTGTCCTCGATATTTTCGTGAAAGTGTACAAAAACGACGTTTCGTCATTGAACAGGCTATATTCTGTTAAGAGAGCATTGTCATTACTTTGGATTGTGACTACTTGAGTACAACCATCAGGAAATCGGTACCAATGAAGATGGGAAGTGTTCATCCTCAGAATTCTACAGCCTGTTAAATGCTGTTTCTTTTCACTAATGTTTTTGACTAAAATAGTATCAATTTTAAAACTAAACGACACAGAATTACAGAGACAAAACTTTGCAAGTGATCGAGAAAGTTCAAGAATTGTCCGGAGGAGTGTTGTTTAGGTTTTCTTTTTCATGCAATACATACCTAAAAAGTCACCCAGAAAATAGTCTTCAGGGAAATGCAATAATACGCCACGGTGATGGCACAATCGAGTTTTTCCGTAATTAGATCGAATTGCCAATTCTGGCAATAATGTATAAACATGTATGAAAGTGGAGGATACTCCAGAAATGTATACGTGTACTGTCGGTGTAAGATACACAGAATCTAAGCTGGAATGTATGGCAATAAATTCAGGGGAACTTTACTGGATAATTCCAAAAAAAGTACAATGAATGTGACCAAAAACAATACCAAATTGTTGCATGGACAGTGTCGTGCAACATACAGAGGGAATTACTGAGATAATTACAGGGAAAATAAACAAGATTGTACATTGATTTCTATGGAGCAATTTTCTGTTGGTGATTGCGGTGTTGATTGACGGAAAGTTCATGGAAATATGCAATAAAAACAAATACAGATTGTAACTAATTTATTGATTTCAACAACGAATGAACAGTTCATGTGGAAATGTAACGATGTCATTGGTAAATAAATCGGTCATGATCATTCAAAATTAACTTGGCTTGTAAATTACAGAAACTTTTATCCAAGAAAGCAGGTACTGATGTGTATCCAGTGTTTGGAAGTGGATGAGAATTGCCATGTGTTTGCACTGGGTTGAATGACTGAGGTACTGTAGGTGAACACATTGGACTGGTGTACTCAATCTGAAATTCAATGACAATATTTCTGATGTAAAATAAGGAAATCAATTAAACTTTGTTGTCTTATCACAAACAAAAGGACACATTGTGTGTGAAACAACTGAAATGCTAAGCAAAAGAAAAAATATGATAGTACCATGTTTGCCTGATATGGATCTGGTAACCACCCTGCAAAATTAACCAGAATCAATATTCTTTGCAGTTCTGCAGTGTAGGAAAATGTAAAATCATCACATGATGAAATCAGGACAATACACATACTTACAAACATTTTGTTGAGATGCTGTGGCACCTAAAGAGATTAGAAAAATGGGAAAATATAATTTATGAAAAAGCAATGGAGGCAATGGAACAGGGCTGAACTAAATATATTCACATAAGATTTTTACGCACTTTTCCTATGAGTCAGATCCAGACGTGAATATGGGTGGAAGTTGCCGGTAGCTCGCCTGGAGCCTGAAGTACATGACATAATGTAAGGTACTGTGGTCAGGACAGGAATTCGTCATTTAAGTGAAATATGTAAAATATCTGTTACCATGTGTATTGGTCCCTGGAAATTGTTTCTGTGGCAAAAGGACTTGGTTCTTTTCAATGCTTTGCCTTGTCAAGTGCGACTGCTTCTTGGGATGAACTGAAATGCAGAAAGTATACATCCCACAAGTGGATCGCAAATATTTTGTACCTAGTGTGAAATCTGTTGATAGGCATTGCAATTGCAAAATGAAAATCAAAGTCAAAGCAGGCAAGATATCATTACCTTTTGGTCTACAAATGTCAGGCATGTCGGATTCATCTCGCTCCTCTGCAACTTGTGGTCTTTTGTACTCTGAACATATGAAAAAGGTGGAGAATAATTAATGAGTAAAACACAATTAGGTTATAGGTAATCTGAAGAAAACATATGTACAGGGTAATATTTCATATTTGTTAACAGAAAAAAAAAAACCTAGTGCCTTCTGGGCCAAGGATCTCCTACGTACACATGTGCGACGTCCAGTAGTTTTACCACTTGGTTTCTTTACAGATTTTTGTGCATCTGAAAATAAATGAGAAAAATATAGCAACTGGGTAATTTAACACGGAAATACTATTTCTGTGCAGTAATAACACTAATGAAAATACAAACTATCTTGTCATTTGTCTGATGTGCCACTACAATCATCAGAGTCATTGTCAGTCACTGACCCCTCCTGTTGATGATTTTGACTCTCAACATCATCATGTATCAAAAAGTCCTCAGTTGGGTCATAGGCAATATCTGTAAGGAAAGTAAAAAATGATTTGCATGTAATTAATGATCAGATTTATTACAAGATATCTTGAAATGTTACATAGGAAGTAAAAAAAATATTTACTGCTGCGGCAGTCATATTTCAGACCGATGAATGTTTCGTCAAAGCGCATCTCTCTCATCTGAGCAACATCAAAGTCTGGATGTTGGCAACTGATGGGTGTGAGGCCTTGTCCACTGAATCCATTAAGAATGCCAGTGGACTTGAAGTTTGTGTACATTTCTCCAGATCCAGCAATTGTACACTGATCCCCAGAATCAAATATGAAAGAAAGACCAGCTTTTCTTGTTAGGTTGGACATGCCACAAACTCGTCTGTTGTATGCATCTGCCATTCTCTTTGCAGTGATACCATTCCGAATTGCTGTTTTCAGTGTGGAATCAATTTTATTTTTCAATTCCTTTGTGGTCTAAAACATGTAAAACTGAACATTCAGTATATATGACTCATATTTCTCTATCCATGAGAAAAGAAATTATTACTATTAGACTTCATAAAAGAGACAAAAAATATTACTCACCATCTGTTCATTGCTTTGTGTCGTCCCATCTTTTGGGTGTCAAAATTTAATGTTACCTTCACCGAGACCAAAATCAAAGTGATGCTAATAGCTAAGGTAACTCTCCATCAAAAATCCCATCTTTTGCATGCCTCAATGCCCTTCTGACACAGATCTTGACCATATTAAGTCAATGCCAGTGAATCTTCCAAGCAACATACAGTAAGAATTAGTTAAAGTTCCCTTGAACTTTCACTGCTTGTGAATGCTATTTATCATGATGACTATCATGACAAATGTATGAACTACACATTTTTTTGATAGATTGCAAATAAAACTAATTATCATGGACAATGACATTCTCTATTTGGAAATGGAAAAAAGTATGGATGCATTACATTGCAATAATTTGTCACTTGCGCGTTACGATTATTTGTGCACTTACATAAAATTTTTTTTCCATTTTAGTCACTTCCAGAATAGTTTGTTTTGGTTTCACATTGATTGATTTTTCAGGTGAGGAAATGAGGGGAAATTCAAATATAATTCATTGAAATAATGCGATCAATAGACAATATACATGTTGATGATCATCAGTAGCATGCATGGGCCACAAAATCACATGATTAGTCATGTAAACAACCGATGAGATTGAACTGAAATGATCACGCGAAAAGCTGTGCGCAAAGTAACATTGGCGCCAACACATGTTGAATTGCTAAATTATAAAAAATTTTGGAAGTCATTAATTCGCCTGTATTCACTATGATATGATTGTAAAGTATGCAACCATGTAATAATTGACAATTTCCAGTGTATCTGCATTGAAAAATATACAAAAATGTACAAATTATTCTTGTGTACTCGTCAAAATTCCCTTGGATGCCCTGTGTCCACTGCCACACACATGGAAGCATGTCAATGTGCCTGTGATTGACATGATGATGCATTTGTTTACCACATGTATATTTTGACATGAATGAAAAATTTCTCGCAAATATTTTCACACATTGCAGATCCTAGCGCAGAAGAAGCTTCACGATATGGCTGGCATTCCAGGCTATCCTGCAGGACCATCAGCAAGTGCAGCAGTAGTTCAGATGTGAGTTTTTTTACTTCAGTACATGTATCTGTACAGTTATGGCTGCCGACATGAAAGTGAATAGATTTGTTCAAGAGTGGTCCCTCTGTCCCAGGACAGGGGCATACACTATACAGTAGCCCAAAAGGCTGAGCTCCCCCCCCCCCAAACAGATCAGGGAATGCCACATATGGCATACTCTGTGGGCAGTACTGGTGTAGCACCTCAATATTTGAGGACATTCTTGTTTCATACTGTACAGTAAAACAACCTGAGAAGAATTTTATTTCTGCATGATGGATTGAAAATCTCAAGTACATGTACTACTGAAATTGTGTATTTTTTAGGGAGGTAGACGATGACGATCAAAACCAACAACCAGTCCTCAGTGCAATGCAAGGTCATCAAGGTCATGGTCATGGTGTTCAAGGTGCACCCAGTGGACAGGGAAATAGACAGCTGGTTGCAGGTCAGACAGCTCCACTCGCGGCCATCGCAGCAGCTCCAAGACCAGCGTACAACCCATCAGCTGGTCAAGTAATGGGTGCATTCGGATTTGTCTTCAGACCACCCATGCAACATCAATCCAACCGACTAGCACATATGCTGGACAGTTCTTAAGTCACAGTGCGAGGTAACCATCTACTTTGTAATTTTTTGGTTTGCAACCCACTGGCAAAATATGTGTTTTCCGTGCCTTGTGAGTGACATATGCCAATGAATTATAGTGTGATGTCCAGCCAGAAGAAACCAGTGGTGTTCAACCCAGGACCCCTGCAATCTGTTGTTGGTTCCACAGAGATCATAAAGTTGAAGGACAAGAACGGCATAGAAAGAGGGTATCCAGTAGACGCACCGACATACAATTATGTGAGGGCACTGGTATCTGGACATTCATCAGCCATACCACCGAGACAGACCTTTGGATCCAGTTCTACACTAGCTGCATGAAAAGGAACAATGCCTGCAACATCCTTGGGTAGTTTGCCTTCCACCTCATCCCTCCACAGCAGCCAGGCCTCTCTGTTGTCTCGCGGATCATCATTCAGTACAACTCCCAGAAGGTACTCATTTCTTGTGCACATAATTTTCTGTACTCTGCATTGCTTGTCACAGTGAATTTGTTTCATGTTTGCAATGTAGTGTAAACAATCAAAAATCTCTGTTATGTTGTGTGATCCTTTGCAGATGTGACCATTGAATGTGTACTGAAAATTCTATGTAAATTATCAATTTTGTTTTCAGAAATCCTGCTGAAACACTACGACAGTTGTATGCCATGTTAGAAACAGCACGTACTGCTGAAGACATAGCTGAAGTCAAACTGCATATTCAGCAAACTATATTTGATATTGATCAGGAGGCCCAGTGGCAAAAAGTTCTGTCAGGGGAAGGTAAATGACATTGAAGACTATCATAAAAACATGACGGAAAGGTGATTGTGAGTGCAGTCAGCATACAATTCAGTTTGTGATTTGTTAGGCCATTTCTTACGGTTAAGATTTTTATTTGTTTCATTTTAATTTTGGTTTTATTTATTTTTAGCATATAAATTAGCTATCAAGTTAATATTTCTTGACTTTACCAGACGTCACACAAATGAGTCCTCATGTCCACAGTACATTTTAAAGTTCACTGGATCTGCAGCTGTCATGAAAATGTGAAGGTTTATCATTCACATGGCACAAGATGTAGAGAAGAAAGTGAAAACAAACTAGGATGGAAATTTTTGAAATCCATTTGACATGAATGAAAAATTTCCAACAGGAAACCTTTTTTATTATTTTATGAATGTGCACACAAAATCATTTCCTGATGTTTTAGTTTGTCTAAAGTTCAATGTGGCTACATTTAATCATGTCTGACCATTTATTAATGACTTTGACTACTTTGCAAAGAAAATGTGCAAAAAGAGACTTGCACAGGATGCTGCCAATACACCTAGAAATGTGATTAATCCACTACATGTACAAATTTAATTTTTCAGTTTCACATTCCACAAACAGTGATGAAGAAAAATCTCATTTACATGTGACAACCAGTGAACAACAGATTAAACATGTGGACATTTTAGGAGATCAAGTACATTGTGAAACTTCTTCTGCCAGTAGTAATGAAGGACATTTTGTTGAAAAACCTAAAAGGAAAGGTTTAAGAGATAGATTTAACTTAGTAGTAAGGCAATTTATCCAAGCTAAACTGTAATCAATAATCAGGCAAAGATATTTTCAATTTGAATTGTGCAGATGCCTTTCAAATTGTGTTGGATATACGAGTGATGTTTTGCAGTTTTGCATTTGCGTGTAGTATGTGATGATTCCTTATGGCAACAGAGGTAAATCAGTGTGCATAAAATATCAGTGACTATGCGAAGTTTACACTTTGATAGCATGATGGACATTTACCTTAAGAATTTGTTCAATGCTTGAATCATGTTAGTAGTGAAAGATTAATATGTGTGATATGCTTGTTGTTTTGTGAACGAATCAGACTGTGATGATTTTATTTGTTTGAAATGTTTTCCGGAGTCATTTTTATTTGGTTGGTTCAGTTCTTTTCAGGGATGATCAATGAATGCCAAGGTTTTGATTAGAATGTTGGTTACGCTTAAGTTTTTATGTTCATATGGCCATGTACAGTATTAAAATTTTAATAAAACATATATCACAGAAGATAATCGTTTGTTCCTTGTGAATCGTGCATGCGTAATGATGTGCTAAGTGACATCTGGTGTGTAACATGAGGTCACTTAAATAGAATGCTAAGTGCATGCTGACCATAAACTATTCAAGAGGAGAAGCCGACCATGACACTGAATTACGAAGTATATCTTTGACACACTGAACAAACATCAGAACAAATAGAGACAGTCATCAACATGATCCATCTCATTCCATGGTCAAATCATACGCAATGGTTCTCGATCGCATTGCTGTACATTCAATACAGAAGATTTCTCTGACAGAATAAAATTTACACAAATGATGGTTGGTTTAATTTCCTACACATATGTTCCTTTCCACATCCAATAATTCTTCAGTGGATACACTTGGTTATGCTTTTCTGGCACTATTTATCTGTGAAAGAACGAAAACACAAATTAATGAAACCACACCTGCTTCTGTGGATTTTAAGAGGGTACAGGTAAAAATTTATTTTTATCTCTTTGTTTGCATGTCATGGAATGTATTTTCATTTACATATTGCTGTGCCTTACATGTAACTGTTTACAAATCTTAGAGTTAACAGCATATCTCATGATGTTTGGGCAAATTTGGAACAAAATTGGACTCATTTCTATTGGCTTACTGGCGAAACTCCTAATACATTGACAAATTTAGTTGATGAATTGGAAAGGAGATTCACTCCACAAATTCAAAGAGGCAGAAGGACTAATTTGGATTTCTGCAATCAAGTTTGTATTAACATCATCTGCATGCAATTTGTGTCTTAGTCAATCTGAATTATTTTATGCTACAGAGTTGTAACTACCAACTTTCCTGAACAGATCTTGGCCACAATCATCTGGTTACAAAGATATCCCACAATGCACATGATTGGCATAATTTTCGATATTCCAGTGGCATGTGTTCACCAGATTTTACACAAATGTTCGAGATTTATGCGTGCATATCTAGTTCCAAAGTACATCAAATGGCATTGCATGGAATACTGGAGAAATTTGGCTGGAAAATTCCCTGAATGGCCTAGAGTTGTTGCCATAATTGATGGGACTCCATTTAGAATTAGTAAACCTAAAGGTCATTTATATATTTATGTTTCTTCAAATTTTGCACGCTGAAAATCATACATTTTACATCATATGACATTGCCACAATTTCTACAAAGATATTCTTTCAGGTCCAATGCAAAGGCTGTATTACAGACGGGACAGAAAATGTTTCTTCCTCAATTGGATAGTGATAGTTGACATTTTAGGTTACATTGTTCTTAGTCATCCAGGTTTTCTGGGAAGAACAGCAGATACAAGTTGTTTGTGGTATGTAAATATGAATGTATTTAGTCCTGAGAACAATCAGATCTTGGAATTTTTCATTTGTCACAGTTTCATATTTTTGATTCTTTTTTCAGGTATATCAATTGGCCAGTTTTGGCACAAGGACTCCAGATTATGGCAGATCAAGGATTTGAACATAGGCCACCTATTATTGTTATACCAAAGGCTAACCAACCTCAGATTCCTGCTGTCATGAGGAGGTTTAAATATTTTAAAATTTCTCAAAGGATTCTTAATTTCTTGTAAAGAACATCACACACATGTATTTGTGCTTTGTGATTACAACAGGAGTTTTCGGTCAAGGAGGAGCATGATCGAACGTTGTTTTGGAGTTTTGAAGAATTCATATTGTGCTGTAGGCTGTTCAAGGTTCAGGAGCCGCAGATTTAATGGACCAATTTTGGCCAATTTATGCACAGCCTTTTTTAACAGAAGGAGGAGAATTTTCATGGAAATGAGAAGAAACCATGGACTAGTGTACATGTTTGATAAAATTTAGCACAACCTACAGGATGAAGTTTCTCAGAACTTTCCTAGAATTTTACCCAGGAACTACTAACAATAATGATCCTCAACAAGTCACTCGTGTTTGATGAGCCATAACAAATGTAGTCTGCACTTGGTGATCACATGGGTCAGCATGATTGTTCTGTCAGTATAAAAGCATTTGATCAGAGAATAATCCTTCTATTTCACCATGGCACAGGCAATTGATTGGGATGCTCTTTTGGAGAAGAAGTATGCTTCATACAAGGTTGAAGTAAATACTTTTTTGGACAGTTTGGATGTCTCAAACAGTGTTGAAATTTCAGCAGAAATGATTTATGAGGCAATTAAAAACCGTCCAGAAGTAAATGAAAATTTGAAGCTTCTTTATAAAGAGGCACTTCATGGCTCTCATAAAGAGGTAAAGAAAAGAATCATCAATAGGGTTGCGAATTTCAAGCGTTCACTCAAGTAAGTAGCTGTAATGGATATATCGTAAGATTCAAATTCATGTTGATTGTTTGGACCATTTTGAAAATGAGTAAATTTTTAATTTACAGAGGCCATCCTAAGATAAAATGTTTGGAAATGATGCATGCATCTGATTACGCTAACATGGGATTATTGCAGATGAACCGTACCATGACTGATAACAGGAGAAAGGATAATGCTTTGTCCAAATCATTAGAGTAAATATACATGCATTATCATTTTTCCTTCCAATATATTTTGTGTAATTTAAGTATTGCATGTTGTACTCAAGAACTATATATCTTTGACACATTTTTGTAGGATCGCTGCTAAAAAGCGCAAGAAAACTGGCAAAGGTATTTAACCCCATTTTATTTGATCTCATATTACCTGCATACATATCCTATTTCATTACTTTATAATTCACATATTCCACTTGACAGAAGTTGATGGCACCCAATTTGATGATGCGGATGAGGATGATGAAAACGGAAATGCAATTTGCAGTGAACCACCGAAAAAGAAAGCCAACTCTTCGGCTGGTAATTTATTATCCAATCCACATGTTGATGTTTTTCGTCACTTTATCTCATTTAAATTCATAAATCCTATTTGCAGGTGCAAAACATGATAATTTGGACATTGCTGCATCAGCAGAGACTCCAGTTGTCAATCTTATTCCACAGAAGGAACCGGAACCAATTAGAGGCAAATATTGGAAAAATTACGTTCAGCTAGAATCTGGCGGTACCTGATATTTGCTTTCACTTATCATCAACATGCACTAATATTTGTTTGTGCTAATTGTATTTTTCCTTTTCCATTGACAGATGTCATTTACAATGACCTTGAAAGTGAAGATGATCCGTATGATGCTGATGGCAAATTGAAGACTTATGGCAAGAATTTAGGGTGATTATTTTGCAGTGATATTTTTCAATGTCTACGTTTTTTGTCAATGCTGAAAATGTTTCATGATATTTGTAATTTCATTGCAGAAAAGCCACTAAAAAGAAACTCCTGCCCAAGAAGACTCAGGGAAAATTTCTACCAAAATCAAAGGCCGAGAAAGAGTATTACCTCTTGTGTATCATTTCCTTGAATACTTGGATTTTATGACATTTATTGGCCAAAAATAATTGCTTGTGTTTCCTTTTGCAGATTTGATCTGGTCATGAAACCAAATGAGTAGGTAGTTTTCATAAATGGTACACATTTGATAATTCCTTCACACAATTTATATTTTGCTTTGTTTTTAGATTGATTGATTTGACTGCTGGGCAAGATGATGGTAAAGATTCTGCAAAGAACCAGGCAATAGATATTACCGAATTATTTGATGCTAAGAAGGACATTGAAAGGTAATTTAATTATCTCAATGTTAGGCCTTCTACAGTGTGTTTTGCAATGGTTCACATTAATTTTATTCCTGAAACTACTTTTGTTTTTTTTTCAGGATGAAAAAGGAGGAGCATGAGATTTTGCAGCAAATTCGCAAAGCGACTGAGTCTGTACAGAAATCCAGCATGGAACAAACTGCAACGATGAGGGCATGGAGTGTCCAAAACAACTTGGATGTTTCTAAATTTCGTCAGGAGGTTGAGGAGGAATTGGAAAATTCTAGCAACAGACGCAAAGATGATGAAAACAAGGAAAAGCAGCAACGTGTTTAAACATGGTACTATTTTTAGTTTTCAGATTGCATTACATGCACAAATTGTCATAGATATTTATTTCTTCAACTTTATGTTTTGTAATATTTTCAGCACATCTTGGCCCTCAATTTCCACCAATTGATGACGATGAGCCTTTGGTTGACCTTTCTGACTTTGGAAATGCAGATCCGGAAGACTACTTTGATGGTGCTGATCACATGTGGAACGATGACTATGACAGCAACAGCGACACATCATCAGATTTGGTACCAGATGAAACACCATTTTATCCTAATCAGGAGCAAGACCCAGAAGTTCAACATTTAATGTTTCAAGATTGGCTGTGTGACAGTGATTAAAATGTATTTCTGATAATAAATTGGTGAAGGTTCATCCACAGATATTGATTTCTTGTTTTATATATTGCATTATCTAGTCCAAAATAATTTAAAATGAACAGTGTCAGTTGTTCACGAGGAATAACTACATAGATCATGTGCAATATGACTTTAATATATTATGCAATCTGACTACCAGAAGATTATTTTTATTCCAATGATTCCTGGTGGTAACGCTGACTGGTCATTACATTACTTAGTTTTGTGATGGTACAAAGTTATATTTTCCATCAATCTATCAATCTGACTACCAGAAGATTATTTTTATTCCAATGATTCCTGGTAGTAACGCTGACTGGTTATTACGTTACTTAGTTTTGAGATGGTACAAAGTTATATTTTCCGTCAATCTATACATCACAAACCAATACACTGACCATACCATCACAATATGCATGATATGACACTGAACGTTCTATGGAATATTCCCCAGAACTCTCAAGATACTATTTTTACTCGTCTGCATATTTCTACATTATTGCCAGATCTGGCAATTCGATCTAATTACGGAAAAACTCGATTACATCCCTAAAAATCACCTAGAAAGTCGTCTTTAGCTAAAGCGTATTGAGTTTTATGTGCTTGTGTTGTGTAATATAGATTAACAGAAGTTTCCACACAATACAGAACCAACATGTTATCCGGAAAACTGTTTTTAGTTAAATGCATTAAGTATATTTACGTGTCACTGTGATGTAATATTGACCAGTAACTCGGAGGTGATTTAATGCGCCTCGAAACGCGAGGCATTCATGCGCAGCTAATAATCAATAAAAAAGGCACTTCTTACACCACAACATTTATTTTTCCTTTTGTTCTCCTGTGTAAAACATTAAAAAAATTGACGTCTAACTTAGTTTTTCCTTTTTTGTTATGTAATATTGGAGGATCCATTTTAGGTTAGACAGCTGCAGCTTGGTGCTACCTCCAAATCCGGATGCCATCCAGAACACAAGCCAGACATTCCTTATCCGGAATAAAATGGAAGGCTGCTGCAGAGCAGAAATAATATCGCCACCACCACAGCACATGTGCTCAATGTGAGTGAGTCATGAACAGTTAACGGAGACGACTCCAAACATGGAAGAAAAAATATCAGACATAACCAGCGGAGGATAGAGAGGAAATAAAAGGTCTCCGATCATTGTGTGAGGATAAAGGTAGAGTGGCGTGTGTCTATCGAGAATAACCTTTCGACCATTTCCCGTGAATAGATTTTCTCCATATTGATTTACTATTTCCTTAAGTGTTATGGAGTTGATATATTGACTGAAAGATCAAATTTCCACAAAGGAAAAAAAAGTGAAAAAATGTGTCAGAAGGGAATAATATCTTACCGACAATATTTGTGTGTTTCAATGTGCAAAACCGTTTCAGCAAAAATTGAAGGATTAAACGTAATTTACGATGATGGATGAGATGCTAACGGAAAATTTTACTGCCGTTTTTAAAGTCACCTTGGATTGTGTTCATGTCAGTGAAAAAGAAGAGGCTTGTTCAGTACAAAAAAGTGGAAATGATGCATCTCCAGACAACAAACACACAGACACATGTGGAGAGGAAAGAATGGTGTCTCATTTATTTGAGAGCTACGTTCGAGCCCTCAATTGATCTATCAATTTTTCATTAGAAACAGAAAAGATACACCGGTGCATTGTGCATGTTCCTGCCAAGTAGTTTGTCTACAAAGGATTAAGAATGATAAAAAAAACGTAGTATTTAAAACTAGATAAAAATGTAGATATTTGGATGTATCAGTTCCTTCATGCGCTATGAAACTAGACCTGCTTTGTGATCTTTGGACTATTTTATTGGTACACAACATGATTTCTGTTCAAACCAAACCGTTAGCAAACCGACGTTTGACATCGCAGAGTTATGTAAACGTCCAAGGAAATGGTTTCCATTCACTATCACAAAAGGAAAATTAAAAGAAACATATCAGACATGCTTAAAATGGGAACCACGGAATTTAACATTAACGACAAATGTGCAACTGATACTGAGTCATCGAGCGATAATTATGGGCTTGATGTATCTCAGGATTTACCAAACGATGACAGAACCGAATGGAAAGGATTTTCCATGCATTCGAATCATGCTACTCCGATAGTAAATCCTGTGGACAAAGATAATAGAAAAGAAGTGAACAAAACCGATGCACACGTTGACAGAAATCTACAGAAAACAAACAAGCACCAAGCAAATGTTTCGTTTCTTCAATTAGTAATGAGTACATCCATACCTGGTGAGAATATCATGTCCGAACACACTCCCAGACTGATGTTTCCCTTGAAGAAAAATCCTCAGCCACAGCAGGTAGGCAAGGAAATTAAAATTAAAGATGAAAAATGTCACTTTTAAGTTTAAAAATGTTAATTTTTTAATTTACGATACGAAACCGAAGAGAACGGCTACGGAAAGTACCCACTTGATTACATTGATTATATGTAATTTGATGAACAATAAATTCAGTATTTCTGTTCCAGGAGACATTTCAAATTTTGATTGCTGACATAGATATAAAAATTATTGTAAAAAAGGGAAATTGCCTACAATTTTTCAAACAACTGAAATTAACTGAGGTGTTTGTGTGTCTCAGGTAAGATTCCCTCAGTTGTAGAAACTGGGCAGCCATTTGTTTTCATCATAGAGTTGTCCACAAACTCTCTGCAATACAAGAATGCCAACCTTGCCAACTTTGTTTTAGCTGTGGCATTCAAAATTAAAATTTATATCCATGAAATGTAATTCTCATATATCCCTTAATTTCTAATTTCACATGTACTTACATCAATTGGTGCAAACAGAGAATATAACTGCTAATATATGAGAATACAACGTTGGCAATAAATCCAACATTGTCAACTTTGTGTGTTTGTGAAAAACTCGAATGAATCACTTGAGTTGGAGTTATTCTGTATTTGTTAGTTTACTGAGTGACCACAATACAAGGAGCAACTGGTGAGCAAGAGCCTCACAGCATCATGTGAGAAATATTCTTAAATTTACATGCATGTTAAACAAGAAAGTCCTCCTATGTGAAAACGCAAGAGACATACCGCTCATGCCATATCCTGTCCGTGGCATGGCCTGCCCATTGGGAGATGGGGAATGGGGTAGGGGCCAGGGTACCTTGTCCTGGTCCTGGCTGTGGGGGATGAGACGGGGGTGGAGGGTACCCTGTTCTGGTCCTGGCAAGGGGGGATGGGGGGGGGACCAGGACAGAGTACCCCTCCCCTCCCCTCCATCCCTGGTGAACTGACAAAGTGAAAACATTACCTTCCCTCGTACTTCGTACGCGGGCGGCAACAGATAACATCAAGTATTTGCATAATGAGCAAATAACAAGGCCTTTTGTTTGTAATGTGACTAATTTAAATGTGAACCAATTCAATGGAATGGATTTATACCAAGAGTGCAATTTTTCATCGAAGTCAACGTTATCAACAAATCATATTTACTACCGATGGCAGTTACTTCTTAAGAGATTTGTGGGTCAAATTTTCTTTCAGAGTAAAACAAAGAAAAAACTATGCGGAGATTGTACATTCACCTTCATCCCAAAGTTCGAAGACAATAACAAAAACGTGCCAATTTTACCAGAAGTGAACTTGAACATAGTTCCCCTGGGTGCCATTCTCATATTCATCTTCATTTTGTGCTGGAAGTGTTTCAGCTGGGCTCTGGAAGACATCCGAGAATGGGATGAGCACCATGTCCAGGTAAAAATTCTTCACTTCTTAGTGGCGCATCTGGGGGGGGGGGGGCGAGAGGGACGCGCGCCTCTCATCTGGGCCACAATTTCTTTCAAGTAGTAGGTTGGCGCCCCTTTAGTGGTTGGAGCCCCCTGGGAAATCCTGGATCCACCACTGCTTCTGCTTCCATTTTTCTGTTTTAGAAGTCTGTTTCTGTGATAATACACAGTTCCTGATATTGCTTCTTCAAATATGACAAAGAAAATTTGTATGCAACTTGTTCTTGACAAAATCCTAAACTGTGGCTAGATTTCATTCAATCTAACCGTACAGCCATGCTTTTCTGCTGTCGTCGATCTGTTCCAATGGAGATGGCATAATCTGAAATTTTATTCAACTGGGCATCTTTTAAATTACATTGGCCACAACTCCTTAGCAATGTAATGAAACTGATAGCATACCTATTTATGATTCATTGATTAATTCCATTTCCCTTTCTTTACTCTGTACAAATTGCAAATGAAATCTTTTACCAAAAATATAATTGATATGGTTCAATCGTATTCCACTTGCCCTATTACCTGTGTTTTCTAAAGTAGAAGATAATTATAATTAAAGTTGTCTAAATCCTGAGTGAATAGTTTAAACAGAGTATGCGTCAAAAAGAGAGTTATGAGTAGTACCGCCTGAAAAAAATGGGTGTTGTCAAGATTAAAAATGATGTAGGAAAATGTTGCAATTTTTTAGAACAAATTTCATTATGTAAAACAATATTCTCTTGCAGGTTACACGGCCGAAACACACACATTCAAAGAAAGACAATTATTTCTTGGAAAATCAAATGTCATCATCATCATCTCGCCGCAAAAGTGTCAAAAGGAAACAAAAACGTAGAATTCCAAACTTATGGAGAAGGTCGAGCTGTCGGGTGGAGCCTGAAGTAGGCACACTAAAGTACATTGCCAACATAGGCATACTTCCAGGCATGGCATCGCTACCGACGAGCTTCGAACGTGCTGAGGATGACGAAGTACTTTGGCCTATGTCCCTGGAGGGAACAAGTCCTGTGGCAGGAGCATCCTTAGCCGCAGCCATGGCGGCCAATCTTCCCATGTGCATAGCCTGTACCGCCAGACAGCTATCTAATGAAAGTAGAGCTTCAAGTAATAGATCTAGCAGGAGGGCAAGTAAGGGAGAAAGGAAAGCATCTCAACAACAAGTAAGGAGAAAACCAAGAGCAACGGGAAGCATCGATAGATCTAATTCCAGACCTAGTACCAGGTCAAATTCAAGGTCATCCTCGAGAAGTGGTTCCAAAGCCTCTCTAAAATACTCCTCATGTTGTAGCTCAGTTCGACACCAAAGACAAATACTGGCTGACTTAGCTGATACGTCCTGCAGTGCTCCGTACATTCCAGACAGTGTGTTGTCCCTGTCATCAGAAGGAGACGTGAGTAGAAGCAGCAGTTGTGCTGAATCAATTCCTCTCATGAGAACCAAGTCCGCAAAAAGTTCGGCGGCTGTTAAAATCGACAGCGCCTGTGTAGCCAGACAGCAATGGCACAGAGCTGCTCTCCTTTTACAGGTAACGAAAATTAATAAAGGAATCATTAATAATTTAGATGTCTCAAATTTAATTTGTGTTCTTTTTTATTTAATTTGTCATGAGAAAAGTCGAATTGAAATGTCATGGAGACACTTGACTGACTTTCTTTTTGAAACGACACCAGATATAAACTGGATGCAACCATTAAGGCTCATTCACTCCGAACGAAAGTGAAAAAGAAAGCGACAATTTTCTTTGATGTTTGTCGCTTATTTGATCTTTTTTGATGGTTCTTTGATCTTTTTTGGCGTTAACCTAGTGCGAATAAGCCTTACCTCTGTATCTTACACCGTGAATCCAGTTTAACTATCTTTTAACAGTTTTCATGTTCCCCCGTCTCTTGATTTGTTACCGTCAATATTCAACTGAAAATTTGACCAAAATTACAAACTTATTATTAAAAAGGTTGTTATAATAATTTTTCAGCTAACAAGTGGACAGAGACTGGTCGCATCCAGACACAGAAGCACCGGATCCACAGGGACGTCCCATTCTGGATCAGCTCAGAGTTCACAGGCCACGAGTCTCAGTTCACTAAGACTTCTTTCTCAGACAACCGGATCTACGTCCAACGTGGATTCCGCTCTGACCTCTCAAACCAATTTAACCTCTGATGTAGGATCTGAGGCAAATACGGGACACAACACGGCGACTGTTGACGTCTATCAATACACCTTACCAAAACCAACATGGCCAACGACGTTGGAATTACGTGGTAGCTACTACGAAGACCCTATGTTTATCGATTGGGGTTATCTTCAACCGACTGGCCAACATAGAATATCACCAAAATGTTCACCAAACAGTTTAAATGTAGAAAGTCGAAAAAGTAGTGGAAGGGTTTCAGATTTCAGCTCGTATCAGAATTCCGCAAATGTTAGTGAGAATAATCTGAACTACGAAGCATCAGATTCTGACCATTCGGCTCCATCATCACCAACAAGTTCATCACC
>CAWVNT010000035.1:0-25768 GCA_963930775.1 Cliona cf. orientalis
ATTGATGCCCATGGCAGCTGGGGGAATTGCCTTTCACATGTTTAAGAATGACCTTGGACCTGAAGTGCTGTTTATGCTTTCTTATCTTGTAACGGAAGAGAAACGGAAGTCTAGTACAAGAGTTTGCCAAAGCAGGACTTGAATGTAAAGCAGAAATGTAGTCACGACAAATCTGTACAGTAACAGTAATCTTTTTTACAGAATTCAAAAACACTTTTTTAATCATTGTATCCGCACAAACTTCTCATGCCTCTCCCTATGCTCATTTGACCAATAATTTACTGCAGGTTACCAATACAGAACGTAAATGTTTCCTTTTTTGCCACACTGTGACAAAAGTCAAACAGAAAGGTTCATTTCATTAAGTACATTGCCATTTCCAGCGGAGGTGCAGCCGACACCTTTTCCTTCCTTTATACATCAAATGGTTTTGTAAACTTTTCCATTGCTCAACTATTAGACACAAACATGGCAAACAAAATATTCCCTACGGATTTAATATTTTCATTTGAAATGAGTTGTTTAATTCCAATTTTGATATTTTGACAAATCAAAGTAATCAACAAAGGATATTGCATAACATTTTAAAGACCTCTTTTGGGCTGGTGATATTTTTCTTTATTTCATTCAATTGTCTTCATTAAATCTTTCATTACAATGTAATGTGAAATTTCTTGCATAAAAAGTTCCTTTTGCTGACTTTCATTGCAATTTCATAATTGGATTTTAACTTAAAAGCCAGGTTTGATTGCGATGAAACGTGCTTTTTTTCTTGCAGCCCTAAAACAATCCACAACTGACAGTATTTAATTTAATTTAGAGTTGACAAAATGTCTTCCCCCGATTCCAGACAAAAATGGCAAATACTCTGAATTCCTGATGCGAAGAATCCAGTTAATCAAGATAAAAGGAAGAAGAGTGTGATGATACTTCAGTCATGCTAATCCTTCTTTTTAAGTGTTGTCTTTGTGTCCAACGTAGAATATCTTAACTTCAAATATTCGACTTCAATAATACCACTGCAAGGTATATTGCGGACTTATCATGATACGTCATAATATACTCAGTGTTATTTAGTGTGCATTTACAAAAAAAACCAGATTAAAACTAAATTAATATTTACCCGAATTTGAAAGTTCTTTCAGTGGGTAAAGTAGTCATTAAAATTGGACAAAAGTTTAACATGCACTATTTTGCATTTTTGATTGTGTAGTCATTATGTTATTTAGGTCAAAACTGATATATTCATTTATTGAGATCTAGTGTGAAAATGAAAATATTAACCTGGGACCTGCTGGGAGCCAATTTCATGTACTTTTTAGGGTCTGAACGATATAATGCTATAATTGATTTGAGTTAATTTTTTTTCAAAAAGATTAATTAGATATAATTGACCGTTTAGGTAATTTTGTTTTACACATTTGTTGATATTTTGGCACAAACTTAGTATTTAAATCATTTAATTCTTACTACTCACAATCCTTATGTCACTAGGACCATGACAGTGCATTGCTTTGGACGTGGGGCTATGTGATTGATTAACAATTGAACGACGATGGTGCTTTAGGAAAGTTATTCTGTGAGTTGGGTTGAGAATGTTGTTCGTATTAGTCTTGTGTGTATTTTGACTAAGATACTCTATCGATCCGTATGCGAGAGAAAAGACAAGATTACAGTTTCTTCAGAATAACGAGTGATGTTTTCAATAGGTTTATATGTAGTCAGAGTATAATTGCTCTGATCCAAAATAATTTTGGTGCTTAAATTAAATTCAAATTGTGTTATGTCTGTAAAAATTGTTATTTTCTACATTTTTACAGTTTCACAGAAAGAATCAAGTGATTTCATACAGTAGAAAACTCTTTATGACCAGGTCTCTTGGGCACTAGAATGAACAATTGAACTCAACTGCATTTAGGTATTTCCGTGTCTTTTGTTTTCAGTTTCTTGACTTACAGGAAGGTGGGATGACACTATCTGAATCATTTACATTTACTGAATATTTCATAGAAGAAATTATGTGAAAGTCTATATGTCAAATCTCTGAGGAATAGTTCTAGTGCACGCTAGACACAGAAAACTGCCAGAGAAAAGCGATGTGACAAACTATATTATTGGGAGGCTGGTAGTGATAGCCAGTCCCACGGGATACAATTTGTTGTGTGATATACTCTGACGACGGTTAAATTTGTTTCCTTTTCAGCAGACAACAGTCACTTCTAATGCCTCAGCAATACTGTCTATTCTACAATGAAACAATTAGTCACAAGAAAGTCCACCTGCGTGAACGCAAGAGGCATACTGCCCGCGTCGCACAACCGTTCTGAGCGGTGGGGTGGGGCACTCCCTGTCCTGTCCCGGGGTATCCGTTGTCCTGTCAAAGGGGTAACCCTCTTCTGTCCATGGGGGTACCCCCTATCCTGTCTGGGAGGAGAAGTACCTTCTGCCCTAGGTTGAGATACCTCCCGGACAGGACTTTGGGCAGGACCAGTGACAGGACTGGGAACCCCATTCCCCGGTGAACAGACAGACAGACTGGCAGACACCTGTGAAAGCATTACCTTCCCCATTCCTCCGGAATGTTGGCGGTAATAATGAAGAAAAAGACAGGAATAAAAGTTGGGCCATGTGGTAACTAAAATAACTCAAGAGAATGGTGACAGTATGACCGTTTCTCTGATTGTTTGTGTCACCTATATTACTTAACTCAGCAACCAGTCACTAACTGAGCGATTTACACCGGGTTAGCATTGGGGTGGGCAAGAGACTTGCACTATCTCGGGGGGTGACAGCAGTGTTCATGGGTGTTTATTCGTGCACTGGACCTATGGAGGAGAGAGGAGTTGCAGGCTATATCGCTGAGTGGGGTGGTCAGATGTTGGGGTGGGGAGTTCACGCGAACTCCAATACCTTTGCAGTTCTGAAGAATACAAACACTCAACTTAAAAATAGCCTTTATTGTTACTCTTGAGAC
This sequence comes from Cliona cf. orientalis, assembly GCA_963930775.1. Lineage (NCBI taxonomy): Eukaryota > Metazoa > Porifera > Demospongiae > Clionaida > Clionaidae > Cliona > Cliona cf. orientalis. The sequence goes on from CAWVNT010000035.1 coordinate 2,975, forward strand.
TGGTTTGATGGTACAACTTTCGGGGAGGTGATGTGAATACTCCAACAGGCTTCAATAACATCAAATGCTCGCACAATTACAGTTTCTGCCATCATCTCTGGTTGGGGTGGTGGCGTGCGGTTCATACACTATTGTTTGTGAATTACAGCTCAAAACGGTGAAAACAGTTGTTTACACTGCCAGCTACATTACAGCTAAGTGAAAACTCTTGCAGCTAAGTGAAAACTCTTGCAGCTAAGTGAAAACTCTGTAAAACAAGGACAATCATAAATACAAGTTCACAATTGCACCAATTTAGGAATTCTAGCTTAAATCCTTACAATTGCCTGTATTACTCTAGAAAGTCTCCATTCACAGTTTAAGTAACAGGTTGTGCATTGGGGAGTTGATTCAGCTCTCCCACCTCCTCAGAATCTGAAAGTGTTGCCAAAACGTCCAAAAGTGGCTCAAACAGCCTAAAACATGCAATTCAGCTGATCCTGGGGTGGGGAGGTGCTCAACCCCTCAATATACCTGAGAAGTTCCTGTTGTTTGCTATTATGGTACTTAACAGTCTGATGGTTTTTCTGGAGGTCCTATTTTCATAGGGCGTGCCTCCCTTATATACTCTTTGCCTAACCACCAGAATATTAAGCCAACTACACAAAGTAGTTCCATGGGGCGGTGAGAACATTACAATGCATTGGAGCTATTTAGCGCCTTTTGTGGTTATTTGAGTTAGATTGACACGCTGTCTCAGTTTAACACTAGTCCCATCAATATTGAGCCATTAGTTACTTCTGTGGAACTTGGGGTGGGGCGCATGAATACAGTCTTACATGTCAGATATTGATTGGCTGAAAACATCACGCGATTTGCTGATTGGTTTGGCGGGAAAGTGCATGTGACGCCTTTTTGCTGATTGGTCGTGCATTGGGGTGGTGAGCGTGATCAGCGTGTGATCACTGCATGCACTTTTGGCGGGAAAATGCTGGGGAGCTGAAAATAATGAAATCAACATTGTTTTGGCAATTGCATGCCTATAATCAACTCCTCAACCTGTTACACTCTCCCTCACCAAACTATTGACCATCCCTGTCAATACTTTTTCAATAACAGGGGATTACATGCATAACAGATTTTATTGCAGAACAAATGCAAAATACTGAACACCAAAACATTTAATACAACATTCAAAACATTGCATATCGCATTTGTCCACTCCTCCAGCCTCCTCATGAGGAGGTGACGTGGTTCCTCATGCCGCTGGGGAGGGCTCCATGAAATGGTACATTTAAACATTCAATTACAGCACATACAAATACAATTTTGGGGAGGGAGCCACTTAAAGTTCTGTAGGCGCTACTCCCAAGGGTTCCAGGAAGACTCCTACATCGTTCATTTTTGCAACATATTCATTTACTGCTTGGGCTGCCTCCTCGCAGACATTGTTAATTCTAATAAACTCCTCAGTCAGATCCAGGATGGGGAGTGAGCCTAGCTTGTCATTCGTGGTGGAGGTGACATCTCCTGGCTTAGTGATAGCTCCTGTTTGGGGTGGTGGGAGTTGCGAAAGTTCTTCCACCACTTCCACGTCGTTCTCCATAAATTCGCTGGTGACTTCTGCCACCTGTACCGGTTTTGCGCGGGAAGCAGGTTGGGGAGGTAAACTCCTCACATTGAGTCTCCTACGAGCTGGGGGCCTTGGCCATGGCACTACTCACACTGCCGGGGGTTGGGGAGGTGGCTTCTGTGGTTGTGGCTGCTTCTCCATCTCCTCACGGCTGAAGCGGATGGTGGGAGGTATAGGCTTCCTCCCTTGCTTCTTAGACTGCTTCCTGGGTGTTCGGGGTGCTCTAGCACGAACCATCCTCTATACATCAAATTTCAACCTTTAATTCAAGTGACTGAGTAAAGACAATCCTTACACAAATATTGGGGAGTGAGACAGTGAATATAATCAATTTCACAACAAAGAAATACACTTACTGGCTATTTCAAGGCTTCCCACTTCCAATATCAAGACAATTCACAATTTTAGAAACAACACGCAACATTGAGTAAGCATTACAATTACATGTGATTAAATACTCATACAATGAACATGTGACCTCCTCAACCAATGGTTGGGAGTTACAATTACTATCCATGCTGCGGGGCTTAATTAGAGCGCCTCATCATTGGGGCTTCACTTTTTGGTGGGAACTGTGACTGACAGCTCCATTTACGTTATCTTCAACTCCATTCTTGGGGAGGCGAATCAATCTGCAACATTGTTGCAGTTCACATCCTATCTCCTTAGAAACACTTGTTTCTAAGCGTGGAAATTCATTTGCAACCATTTACTTCGATTTGAACTCCTCAACTTTGGGGAGTTAACGCAATATCCATTTTATCGCAAAATACTGGGAAAGTTCCTTAGGAAAGCAGGAATACACCCTACTTCAAGTGCTTCTCACACACCTCAGATGAGATCCAAATAACTAACTAAGAGGTACCTTCTCCTGGGGAGATGACTTTACTACAGCTGAGCAATGACTTTAAGTTACTAGGCCTTTCCAACTAGTTACAGCATTACACTAACTAACCGACTTAGAAACTTAACCTCCTCAAAGAGATGAGAGTCCTGCCACTGGGGTGCGGAGAATCTAGCTCCTGGCATGAAAGACTAGCATTACAGGTGCAGCATTACCGGAAACCATAAACCTAAAGACTTAGGGACCTAGCCTCTATTCACATGCCTAACACCACACATTAACAGAAACACTTAGACCTGTAGAACCTTCCAAAGAGTGGGGAGGGGAGAATCATCCTCCATGCTCAACAATACCATTTTAACCATTAAACCTGACTTCCCACTGCAATGCCTACAGTTGGGGAGTTGAAACTAATTTCTACAGTGAAGGATTCCTAGGAATACAAGATAGTCAATAGATACTCCAGCAACTGGTGTCAGTTACTGCCACAGTTTATCTAGCTACTCAACCAATATTTAAGCTCACACCTCAGTGGGGAGTGCAACATTTGGCTTGCAAAGTCAAATGTTGTGCTACACACATTCCTTTTGTGAAATACCCATAATATAGAACTGGCGAGAAATCTTAATACAAAGAATGGCACTCTTACTAAAATCTGGAGTCAACAGACTCAGATCGGCCAATCTACATTAACCCTTTCACAGAGATGGGAGTCCAAACAGTACAAGGACAAAACCTGACATGAAAGAATAGCATTACGGACTCAAATGTTCCAACCTGAAATACCAAGGGGCCTATTCAGACTACACATCAGAAATGCCTCAACACTGCTGGAAAACACTGGCTCCTAGTTTCATGAATCCAAACACTTACTAACCTACACAAGGTTACTTTGGGGAGGTGCAGAGTCTTACTAACCTCTACACTACCTCTGAGGAACCTCTCCAGAAAATCTACCATCAAACTTTTGTTTAGCACCAGGTAAGTACAGGATTTGCATAGATCTGGTTAATATGTCTGCTGGATCCAGAGTCAAGGAAAATGCATTCTCAGATACACCTGCAAGCACAATTTGCACAATATAACAACGTTGGATGTTATACATTAGTACTTACTCCAAGCTCCAATATACACAACAGTTTACCAAGGGGGGGGTGTCCTTCCTTGTATCATTACTTAACCATTCCAATTTTGGATCTAAATCCTGATTACCTCCAGAGTTGGGGAGAGGACCACCCCAAGTTCTGGTAGCTTATTTTTAACTTACTTACTTTTCCTCCCAGTGTAGGTTGAAGACAGTCTCTCCTGAGGGAGTGATTCTACAACTAACAAAGGGATATGGGGTCAACTTACCAACTTGGGGGGTTTGGGGAGTTGAAACCCTTACATTACAAGCTGGGAGTCCAGCCTCTGCTGCGTGACCCTCTGACTCACTAGCCAGATTTGTAAACACACTTGATTCACCACCACCATTATTTGAGTGTTCTTGAACCTCACTGGGCAAGGGGCACTCTACCTGGGCAGCAGGGGTCAGACCACCATTTTCATCAGACTCCAGGTCTGGAATTCCTATTTCCTCACCTTGGTTACCTTCCACCTCCTCAACAGGAGTGGGGTAGCCTACCCATTTTAACCATGAGTCTAAACTATTGCAAGAGGTACTAGGGGCTATTTGGGATTCAAACCTGCACAAAGCTTCAAAACTATCCTCTTCCTCAGTTTCATAGTCTTCAGAATCATACAAGTCAGAATCCTCATCATAATAGAGTCTATGGTACATGGATTTCCAGGGCTGGGGCCAATTGATTGCATCTGCAGAACATACTTGATCAAACATACTTTTGATTTGATTACCACCTAAAAGGAAAGGGGCACCTTTGCAAGAGATGGTATCTGCAACCCAAAACCTAAGTCTGGCTGAACCTAAGCTAGCAATACCTATTTTTAATTCTACCCATCCCAAAATAGCTACAATAGATTTGGTCATGCAAACTCCCTCAATACCTGTACACAGTGGAACATCATACTGAAAAGGAGTTACATCCAATTGCAAATATTTACATAAATCAGAATCAATCATTGAATAATCAGAATTCATATCAATCAAAGCATCAAAAGGTGCATCATCCAGAAAGATGGTAATTTCTGGTTCTAATCCTGTTCTGGCCCATCCTCTGGGGTGGTATCTTCTCTTTGGTTTTGGCCATCTGTGGAAGTTGCAGAGTCCTTCTTCTGAGCAGGGGGAGTCTTCTGTCCCTGGCTCACCCCTTTGGAGTTTAAAGACTTCTTGTGGGGGCTGGGGCATTCTCTGATGAGATGTCCCATTCCACCACACCCATAGTAGGGTCCAGGACCTTTCTTCTGCTGATCTTTAGATTTTCCACTTCCTTTCTTGAAATCTCCTGACTTACCCTTCTTTTGATCTTGTTGAGAACCCCAGGTCTTGTTGGCTATGGCCTTGACAGCTGCCAGCTCTTCCATAACTTCTGAGGCCATTGCCTGAGCTCCTTTGGCTGTGGCTGGCTCAGACTCCTTGTAGTGTTCTGCCTCTGCTTCTGCTTTTCTGGCTGCAGTTAAGATGGCTTGATAAGGGGCTCCTGTGTCATAGAGATACCTTAGGGAGTCCCTGTAGACTTTCTTCAGCCCTTGGAAGAGTCTGTCCCTCTGGCTGGCATCCATCTGCATCCTATTCACTTGCATGGGGTGATCTTTCTGGATGTTGGCTAAGGTGCTTTCCAATCTGATGGCAAAATTGGTTACACTCTCAGTCTTTCCTTGGCTTAAGCTAAAAAGCTTCTTCATCATCACATCCAGGGGTGCTACTGCTCCATACTTCTCCTCCATTGCTTGAAGAATGGCTGGTACTGAGGCAGCTGCTCCCATGCTTCTTACAAGCTCTGCTGGTGGTCCTCTCAAAGATCTGATGATCCAGTTCCTTACAGTTGTCTCACTGTTCCTAGCTTGAGCTTCCCTAACTTCATGGATCCATTGGGCAAAGGTGGTCTCATTCTTGTTTGGTGGGATACTCCCACTGAAGGTTTGTATCCTCAGGGCTTCTCCACCAGGGTTCACAGCCAATCTGTGAATGTCTTCCATCATCCTGATGATTCTGGCATCTTGGTTGTCAGGCACAGATTCTCTGTCTTCTTCTTCTTCATGTCTTCTGGCTTGTTCCACCTCCTCAATACTGGCTTGCCTGCAGATCAACTGTATCTTCTGGCCCAACCAATATCGAAGGGGACTCATCCAAACCAGGATCCTCTCAATGCTAGCTCTGCTGCTGAATTCCACCACTACCTCTCTGTCATTCAACATCATAACTTCAGAAGGTGGTGCCTGCTCTTGAGCTACTACATGGCCTTGCATAGCAACCATCCCCTCAATTACATCCTTAGTAAATAGAGTGGGGGGTAGGGGATGATCTTTGGCAGTTGTTACTTGCAAATACAAATACTGGTTTTGGGGAGGGTTCCCTTGGTTACCCCCCTCAATTTTGCTTACACTATTCAAACCATCCATACCTGTAAGACTGCAGGAATGGAAAGAAGGAGTACGGTCACTACTACTCATGGGATAAAACTAGTTAAACCAACTGAAACAGTGTGTTGAGGAGTGACTACCTCCTCAAAAACTTTTAAGCTTGGTTCACACAACAGGAATTCCTCTTACAATTTGTAAGAAATGAGATACTTGCACAACTTTAACAATCAGGAACTTCAGTGTTACCCAGATTTGCTATCAGTCTAAGCTGAACAGGAAACTTTAGTTAGGTCTGTCACTAACAAAGCTACCTACACTGAATTTACACAAAATTCAGATTTACCCTAGTATTATCAACAATATTAGAAATTGCATCAAACACCAAATGTCAACCTTTGTTGGGTGGTGCTGTAATCTGTGCTTAAGAATTACAGTACAGACTAGTTGTAACACTACTTTTTTAGAATTTACTTTAATTCTACAAAAGATCAGAGTTTAAAACCACTTAGCTGTATTTTTCACATGTTCTTGTTCATCTCCCCACAATGCAGTACTGGGGAGGTGAGTTATTCTGGAACAAAGTTCAAATGTTTATACTTTGACTTTCTTCGAGCTTTACAGAGGTAGTCAGCCTCTGCATGCAATGAGTCGCCGACTTGCTTGTGTTCCACTTCTTCAGGAGCCTTCTACTCCTCAGACTTCTATCAGTGTCCGCTAATCTTCGCGCAGACGTTTCTGTGTGTTCTTGTGTTGGGGAGGTGACGTTCAGCTCCTCAACTCGCTGTTCTGGGGTGGGGCTCCAAAGTCTGATCCAATGGGCACCAAAGTCTGTTTCTCTCCGAGTGTTCACAATCACTTCTCCTCAATGTTCAATGTCCACTATCCTTCCTTCATAGGTCCCATATTGGGCGCCAAAGTCTGTCACCTATATTACTTAACTCAGCAACCAGTCACTAACTGAGCAATTTACACCGGGTTAGCATTGGGGTGGGCAAGAGACTTGCACTATCTCGGGGGGTGACAGCAGTGTTCATGGGTGTTTATTCGTGCACTGGACCTATGGAGGAGAGAGGAGTTGCAGGCTATATCGCTGAGTGGGGTGGTCAGATGTTGGGGTGGGGAGTTCACGCGAACTCCAATACCTTTGCAGTTCTGAAGAATACAAACACTCAACTTAAAAATAGCCTTTATTGTTACTCCTGAGACTGGTTTGATGGTACAACTTTCGGGGAGGTGATGTGAATACTCCAACAGGCTTCAATAACATCAAATGCTCGCACAATTACAGTTTCTGCTATCATCTCTGGTTGGGGTGGTGGTGTGCGGTTCATACACTATTGTTTGTGAATTACAGCTCAAAACGGTGAAAACAGTTGTTTACACTGCCAGCTACATTACAGCTAAGTGAAAACTCTTGCAGCTAAGTGAAAACTCTTGCAGCTAAGTGAAAACTCTGTAAAACAAGGACAATCATAAATACAAGTTCACAATTGCACCAATTTAGGAATTCTAGCTTAAATCCTTACAATTGCCTGTATTACTCTAGAAAGTCTCCATTCACAGTTTAAGTAACAGGTTGTGCATTGGGGAGTTGATTCAGCTCTCCCACCTCCTCAGAATCTGAAAGTGTTACCAAAACGTCCAAAAGTGGCTCAAACAGCCTAAAACACGCAATTCAGCTGATCCTGGGGTGGGGAGGTGCTCAACCCCTCAATATACCTGAGAAGTTCCTGTTGTTTGCTATTATGGTACTTAACAGTCTGATGGTTTTTCTGGAGGTCCTACTTTCATAGGGCGCGCCTCCCTTATATACTCTTTGCCTAACCACCAGAATATTAAGCCAACTACACAAAGTAGTTCCATGGGGCAGTGAGAACATTACAATGCATTGGAGCTATTTAGCGCCTTTTGTGGTTATTTGAGTTAGATTGACACACTGTCTCAGTTTAACACTAGTCCCATCAATATTGAGCCATTAGTTACTTCTGTGGAACTTGGGGTGGGGCGCATGAATACAGTCTTACATGTCAAATATTGATTGGCTGAAAACATCACGCGATTTGCTGATTGGTTTGGCAGGAAAGTGCATGTGACGCCTTTTTGCTGATTGGTCACGCATTGGGGTGGTGAGCGTGATCAGCGCGTGATCACTGCATGCACTTTTGGCGGGAAAATGCTGGGGAGCTGAAAATAACGAAATCGACGTTGTTTTGGCAATTGCATGCCTATAATCAACTCCTCAACCTGTTACATTTGTTCCACAAAGCAAAAAATATTAATTCAAGTTCTGTTGTAACTATCCTCGAAGTTATTTTTAACGAAGGTGATGATGCTGGAAATGGCAAATATATTGAACTGGTTTTCATGTACAAAAAATCCGTTGCAGACAGAAGACATCAGTGTTGGATAATTTACACCTTGATGGTCAATACCGTGAGCCATTATCTGTTCTACGTCCGAGCTGAACAATCCCAATAGACAGATAAATTCCACAGACGATGCAGCATATCTGACGTCAGCAAATTATTTATTTTGAGTGTTTTTTGCATTAGTATCACAGGTATCATGAAGTTGCTTCAACGTGTGAAAACGCATCAAGAAAAAGTAAGTGGGAAATAAAACGCCACACTGATTGTCTACGTGAAATGTTCTTGAAGTAATTCACCTATTCGTAGATCTTCAACATTGATAGAAATATCATTAAGATTAGATTATTCATTAACGTCTTGTGAAAGAAAAACTATTTGAGAAACCTACAAAGACTATTATATCCATGACTCGAATTATTTTGAAAGTCTAACATCATCTCCACACTCCCGTGTGTAATTTACTCACTACCTCAGGAAATTTAGTGAAATATTGACAGTATTTTATTGTACAGTTCAGAAATATATACAGGGTTGCCACGTGTGAGGGAAATGTCGGGGGAAAACAAAAGTTTCTCCAGGTGTGGGAATTGTCAGGGAATTTTGAAAAAATGTCAGGGAATTTTGGCTATTTGACCAATGACCATACCCTGTCCACCCAGGCTAGGTCTAGTGTAGCATGATATGGACGGAGCGTGGTCAATATTGCCCTGTAATGTTAATGGCAGGCTGTCTTACAAACAGTGTACGTCAAATTCTTATGTTTGTCTGAAGAAATGGAGATTCAATGAAGACCCTCGTGTGTATTTTTACAACGACAATCATATTTCCAACTTTTCAGTATTAAAATTAATTTGGGAGTCTATATCTTCGTACTTAGTAGGACTGACCACAAAATAATCACAGCAGTTAGAATAAAATAAACAAAACAAGTGTTTCTTGAGTGGTAAATTCAACTCAGGTGTAATCATTTCCGATGTAGTAACTTCTGGTAATGAGACCCCAAAGCTTGTTTGTGTGACTGTGCACTATTTGGTTAGAAAGACGGTTAATTATTTGTATCCGTGTTCAAAGACTTCAAAGCGGCTGTACAACTACGTTTATTTATTGTCATTTCATGAATTAGTTTCGATTATCTAAGGTCTAAAAAAGTTACAGTGCCACCGTTGCCCTTTTTGTCCAATGTTGTCTGGTAATTTTTTATATACGCACGAATAAATTTATATGACCAGATTATCCGACGAGTGGCCAACAAACATCTTATTAATGAGCTTTGTATTTAAAAAGTTTTTGTTGTTTGTTAAACGACCACATCTAGTCTAGTTTTTCACAAAGTTGGCAATGTTGGCATTACTGCCAACTTGTATTGTCACATATTTGCAATTTTCTTCTTTATTTGCATCAACTGATGGTAGTAAATGTGAAATTAGAAATCATAGGGTACATGAGGATTATATTACAAGGATACACATTTTATTGCACTAGTCGATTTTTAATGGCAGAGCTAAAACAAAGTTGGCAATGTAGGAATTTTTGTATTACGGAGAGATTGTGAAATACTCTAGTAATGTAATTGTATGTAAAAGGATCGCAACACTGCACACAATATCCTGACATTGAACAGGGACAAGGTTCATTATGGTGACAGCAGAATTACCAGTAAATGACCTTTGATATTCCTGAAAGTTACCTTGTGATGCACAAATGGCGACAGCAGACCAAAGTAGAGGTGTTGTCATTTCATCAAATTTGTGAATCTCCTGAGGGGATATTGCGATCACATGAAAATACAGTTTTCTCAAATGTTATCTCATGGACATTGATTTCTGGGATGGAAAATATTTCGTACCTCTACGACCAGAAAAAACCAACGGATTTTTGTTGCTCAAACTAACTACTAATGAAAATCAGTGTCAAGTTTTGACAAATATGTGATAAAAAGAAAGGCCAATATGTAATGTACAGCATATGGAGAACGATTTCCTGTAAAATGTGTCAAAATAGCTGAAAGTTCTGAAACTCTAAAATGTGACATTAGATGATAAGTTGCCGGGGATTTTGTGAACATGGTGTTGCATCAAGAGGAGATATTTGCATTCAGGATAACGAACCACATAATGCTATTCATACTGGTTGCAAATATGTCTAGTTGTTACAATTGCACATTGTCTTATTCTGTTATGATACACATGGTGGGTAGTTCTTTGCCTTCAGTCTGGTGTTCACACAACCAAAATTTTAAAGCTGATAACTCCCTACTTGTAGGGGTTCAACATTCCTCATATATTTTCAAATAAGTCTATCCATGATTATGAAGAAACAAGGTTTCCCATTGTAACGGCTTTACATTGGCAGCAGTCAATAAATATAGTTTTCCTCACTCAATTTCCTTTAAAGTTTTCCTATACGTCAGAAACAAAAGAGACACTTTTAATTTTCTCAAGATTTATGCAAAATGATAGGCTTCCGCAGAGGACAGAAATGCAGTGCATCCTAGAAATTCAAAGCATGGCTATTTATCAAATTTAGCAATTCAGCAAATTTCTTTGCAGCTACTGCATTAAATTATTTTTTGTGGACAAACATCTTTATTGGTATCTGAAATCAAATCTTGCGTTTCTGTAGATAAGATGTGGTTTTGTTTCTTTCTTTATGATGTTCTTAGGAAGGTGGCAAACCCTAGTAGAGATTTATGCTCAATTATGCAGACGTACAGATAGCCATTTTTGTCAGTTTGGCAATTTAAGTCATTTTCTAAAAAGGTTGAGGCCTACCTTATTTGCAAATATTTTAGTCTCACTTTACTTAGCATTATCAACATTGTGTATTATTGTCCACAGAAATTGCTCTTGACTGATCAAATTCAGTGTGATATTTACTGAGAATAATTATGATAGGACGCACTCTGACAAATTCTTTAGCCTAAGTAATATGACTTCACTCTGCAATGTCATCAAATTTCAGCATTGCTGGGGATTAACCTACCAAAATCCCCGATATACATCTGGAGATAAGTACGAAACAGTTGCAAATAGAAACTGATGGTATTGCTTAATTACCACCCGCAGTCCGAAGGATGGAGAAGGTAATGTTTTCTCGGGTGTTTGTCTGTTTACAGGGGGTACCCCAGTGTCTGGTCCCCGGTCCTTTCCCAGGGGAAGAGTACTCCAGTCTCTGGTCCCTGGTCCTCTCCAGGGGTACCTTGGTCCCTGGTCTATGGTCCTTTCCCGGTACCCCAGTTCTGGTCCTAGTCCTTTCCAGGAAGGTGTACCCAGACCAAGACAGGGGTTTCCTCTTGGCTAGGAAAGGGATATCCCCTGGCCAGGCTAGGGGTAATCCCCGGCCAGGATAGGGCACCACACTGAACCAGGATGGTTGTGTAGCATGAGCAGTGTGACTCCTGCGTTCATTAGGAGGATTTTTCTGTTTTAGATGCAAGTACAGGGTTGCCATGGCATAAGGAAACAGGGAATTTAGATGTTCATTTTTCCAGACTAAGAAAACATAAGGAATTTGCCTAAAACATTAAAAACTTGTCTTACACAGGGAATTTACCTTCAACACAGGGAAAATTTTGAATTTTCAAAACTTAAAGGATGTACCAGGGTTGAGGTGGGATGATTCTGTGGTCTTTTGACATTTGTAGTGAATTTTAAGTTGGTTAACTGAGAAAAGGAATATCTCTCTAGGATAGTAGAAGAAAACACAACAAAAATACAGAGAATTTTGTCCTCATCAGAGTGTGGCAAGCCTGAAGAATTTCTGTTGTGATATCATACAATTAAGGTTCTGTAAACAATCACAATTTGTACAGTTGCCTTTCAAACATCCTGGATATCGAATGGAAGAACATTTGTTTCTTTAACTAAAAAATGAAATTAATTGTTAGGGAATTGTCAGGGAGATGTCAGAAAATTTTGACTCAAGTCAAACTTCTAACTTTTGCACGTGGTCAACATCTTCACTCCGTAAGCTGTTCCAGGGAAATGGCCATTTTCCCAAGGAAGTACCGAAACGAAATTCTTTCCTCTTCGATAATAGGAAACAATCTAATGTTATTTGTATTTGCAGGCCAGCACTCCGCAATCATTGTCTACACATATCTCCTAATTTATGTTTTACATATTTCCGCATTGACACGTTAATTAATACACTATAATCATACGTTGATATCGATCAATATATTTAGAACTTTAAATTCACCGTGGGCATGTAACGAATGTTGGTATGAAAGAACAGTATCTTTTGGAACAATTCCATTTCGGTTTGAGTTGTACATTGGACTGCTTTTGGATTAACATTGCTGAAAGGAGACATGGAAGACGTGCTTTCCTGATGAGGAATGATTGCTGAGGGTTAAGTGCTGTGGAGTACTTTTGAACATCTTGGGATACAATTAACTTCATTGTATAAAATCTTTACTAAACTTTTATCGGGAAAAAGTATTCTGATTTCGGAAATTTACTTTTACCAGATTATGTGTATTGTTCGCTGGTATAAAATCAAAGATTTAATCAGACAGCAGAAATATACAGCGCAAGAAGTATTCCTCAAAATGACGTGCTCTTTTCAATTAGTTGTGATTCAGTGTTGTGACGGTAATTTCAACAGGAGTAGACAATAGTTTGTAGCAACATTTACCCTTTCAAAGGTAATTGAAGTCTAATGATGAATGATGATCTGCAGTGGAAGATAAAACAAGCTGATGAAAGCTTTCAAAACTGTGCAACACGCACTAATTGGATTCTTCTGTGTGGTGTTCTGCAATGTTGCAACATTCATAGATAGACATTAATGGGCCTTTTCAGATTGTGTACTTTTACACACATGCAGATGTGATCGTTGTCTTTGATACTACAAGTTAGAATCAGACAACGACAAGTTCTTTTCAAAATTTGATTAGACTTTGAAGCACGAAGCACGAAACTTTTTGTACTAAATATCGCTAGATTAGGTGTATTTCTGTAAACGTCCTAATACCTCCCAGAAATGCCTTGCATCATAACATAAAGACATTAAGTTGCTCGAAAAATAAGAGAGAAACGTATGATAAATTGGGTTTTCTAAAATTATCATATTGCAACAGGAGGGAAATAGAAAAAGGACAAACAATTGGAAGTGAATAATTTAATTATTTGAAAACAGAAACAAGAATAGAAGCTGAGCTTTTACGAAAATCTGAAATGACATAAGTTCGGTTTCATTACACTTAAAAGGAACATTGAAACGATTTCATCATCTTTAAATGTGCGAAGAAGTTAAAATTGATTCAGCATAAACGTTCGAAAGACAAATATCAAAAAAGCCTTGAATAGCATTTTCCCGATGCTGTATCTTATCTGTGAAAGCTCTTCGCTGTTAGAAGATGTGGACCTTTGACCATGTCCATTGCACTTTCAAATCATTACACTTTGTCTGGATGGGATTGTGGAAGAGGTGTCTGTGATCGTTTTAGAGACCCGCAGTCTGCACTTTAAAGTTGTGTCCCAGATGAATGGAGGACTTTGTTCGGTAACTTGTGGTGGATTGAATTGCAGGGTACGGACTTAAGAATTTAACTCAACTTGTCTGTCCGGATGAGTAACCCCAAATTTAGAGTCTAACCTGTCCAGATGAAAATCAGCTTGTCAAGGATAAATTTTAATCACAAGGAAATGTCAGAATTGCTGACAGGTTGGAACATGTTGCAATATTTCTGATATTTTTCTAAAATTTCAATTTGTTCATGTGCAAGTGATATGGAAATCAACTTGTCCAGAAGCAAAATTTACTCGTCAGGGACGAGCAGACGAGTGTTAAGTTATTCCCTGTGGAGAACATTTATTTGTGCTCCGCATATACTTATACAATCCCATTGGCTGCATGCAGCCTACGTAAAAAATATTGAGAACTCACTGCTATTAAAGCCTGGGCCCTAGGTTGGGAAGTTATGTAAACTCTTCCGCTTACGGTTCTTACATTCCAACTTAGGCAGGTTGCACCAGTTAATCCAAAACATTATGAATAAGACATTTTTGTTCAAACAAATTATCCATGTTTCAGTTGACAGTAAATTGAAGTTTTGACAAATCATTGAGTTATACAGTTTATTTAAATTATCATTTTAAACTGAAGTTTTGTTTGAATAAATACTTTAAAGTAGATGCTACTTTGATTGATTGCTTTATATTATGCAAAAGCGATTCAAATTATAATAAAGTGGACATGGCTACATGTGCTCCTGTTTGCTTTTATAGCTTCTCATGCAGGCTTAGTACTGCATGCACGTTATTTTGGAATTATTATTTCTACATGGACAGGTCTGAGAACAAAACCTCAAGCAAAGTGAGCTCACATTAACAGACATATGGTGCATAAGTTAGCAATACTTAGTAAACCTAAAATTTGTGCAAGGAAGATCAATCAACGCTGTCAATATGGAAAAAAAAACAAAAGACAAGATGAAGAAGATAAACAATGGTGTAAGTCCCGAGACATTGTGCATAAATAATGCTTACAACTTGAAAGGGCTTTACCCATCTGGTTCTACAATGCATGATCACTTTTTCATGCTCCACAAATCAGTGCACTTTTCATAAAAAAAGGGAGTAAATGGGTAAATATATAAATATTCATATACTTCTCAACATTATGGACAGTTCATGAAACAAAGTATTGCAAATATGTTTAAACTTGTCAACAATGTTCTTATGTCCTGTATTAATTATTATTTTCCAATTATTACTTCCAGGTATTTTAGACATTCTGTCATCCATTTATATTTATTGAAATGGTGCAGTGTGGTTTTTAGGTGGTTTAAGTTTACACTTAAACCACCTTATAGGATAGCGATCGGCAATTTATTTTAGGCAATTTGGGACACTTCCCATTGGAATTTTTTTGGTCAAATTTGGACTCAAGACAGCTTGAGACATGTCTTATGACATCTTATTGTCACTTTTGAAATTTGTCAACTTTTGGAGACTCCAGGGCCGTTTGAGTATTTTGGCCAAAATTGGGTGTCTTCAGAAAATCAAAGTTTTCTTGATGAAGGAGCGACAGGGCTTCGATGTGACTTGGGGCTTTTAGGTAGCCAGATCACTAGGCTATATGATGGTACCATTTTTGGGGGGGTGCAACAGACTTAAGGGGTCCTGTGGGCTGTTGAAAAAACTGAAACTGAAAAATTGCATTTTTTGGCACATTTGCGACGGCTTAAAGGGTATTCAACATTGACTTTTTTCATCAAGAATCAGTCCATAGGTGTGGGCTAGGGTGGTTTAGATACCCTGGTTTGGATTTTTGAATAAGTCACCGATTGGCCGTTTGGTGGGCCGTTAAGTGTCGATTTTTGAGATGTCAAAAAATTCTACAAATTTTCACGTGATGGGTATTGGACATTTTGGCTCATAAATTGGTATGAATGTGTCAATATATGTGAATTTATGGAGCATTTTTAAATTTTTTTTTTGGGTCCGGTGTCTGAGCTATGGCTGTTCGAGTAATTTCGCCAAAATAAAAATTGTCCGTTTACAGCATGAAGGTTCAATGATAGGGGTGCAATGTCAATTGGTGATTTGTAGAGGACCTTTTTACCTACCAAAAGACACCTTCTGAGAATTTTTACCATTTACGGTTTTGTCGTAAATTGAGAAATTGTGATTTTTTTAAGCGTTTTGGGTTAATGCCTTGTAGCGTTAACTAGCTGATGGTGCTATTTGCTGATTTATGTTAATTAGCAGGTGTGCTGGATCATTTAAAGTTATATTTATGTCAATTTATACTGTTTGAAAATTGTGCACAATTTTTTTCTTGAAGTTTTTCCATTCTGGGTGAGCAGTAATACGGGTTTTTGGTAAATAACTCAGTAACTGCTGGATGGAATTACTCAAGATTATATATGTAGATAGCTGCTAATAGCGTCTAACTACTCACCAAATTTGAATTGATTCCATTGAGTATTTGCTGAGTTATGAATTTTTTTATACTCGGACAATTTCCCGAACTACCCAAAAATTTCCGTATTCCCGAACTATCCGTGCATTCGCACTTCGTACAAAAATGCCACCTGGTGGCCAGACGAGGAACATGGAGCTGAGGAGGGCGCCCAGCAGAGAGCAGACTAAAAAATGAAAATCCATTGGAAATATGCCTTAAATGAAGCCATCGTGGAAAAATCGCCCTGTATTTAGATAGAATACATTAATATCCATGTGCAGTTAAATTTTTGTAAGAATCCATCCAGTATTAATGAAGTTATAGGCAAAAATGTCCAAATCGCCCATGGGCCCCCTTGCCCATGTGCCCCATTGCCCATGTGCCCCATTGCCAATGTGACCCATTGCTGATGTGGCCCATACCCCCTGTGGCCATACCCCCTGTACCCATTGTGGCCTGTTGCCCATGTGCTCCATACCCCCTGTACCCCATACCCCCTGTAGGCCTTATTGACCATGTGCCCCATACCCCCTGTGGGCCTTATTGGCCATGTGCCCCATACCCCCTGTACCCCATACCCCATGTGGGTCTCATTGGCTATGTGCCCTATACCCCTGTACCCCATTGCCCCTGTGTCCCCATTGACCATAGGCCCCATTGCCCATGTGACCCATACCCCATGTACCCCATTGCCCTCATTACCCATGTGGCCCATTGCCCAATGGGGGACAGGGGTGATGGGGCAACAGCATAAAAGGGGTATGGGGTACAGGGAGTATAGGCCACATGGGTAATGGGGCACAGGTGGTATAGGGTATGGGCAATGGGAACAGGGGTATGGGCAATGGGGCAATGGGGCATATGGTACAATAAGGTACAGGGGGTATGGGCCACATGGGCAATGGGAACACATGGGGCAGTAGGGTGCAGGGTATGGGGTACAGTGGGTATCAGCCACATTAGCAATGGGGCACATGGGGCAATAGGGTACAGGGGGTATGAACAATAGGGGCACATGGGGCAATAGGGTACAGGGGCATGGGGTACAGGGCACATGGGCAATGGGTACAGGGTGTGTGGGCCACATGGGCCAATAGGGTACAGGGGGTATGGGCAATAGGGCATATGGGCAATAGGGTACAGGTGTATGGGGTACAGGACACATGGGCAATGGGTACAGGGGGTGTGGGCCACATGGGCCAATAGGGTACAGGGGGTATGGGGTACAGCAGTATGGGCATATGGGGCAATAGGGTACAGGGGTATGGGGTACAGGACATATGGGCCACATGGGCAATGGGTACAGGGGTATGGGGCATACTAGGTCATGTGTACCCCTTGACCTCTAGCCAGTGATGAGCTGAGATGGTTCAAGTAATGTGCCAAAATGTCAAAAAGATGTCAAGTTGTCAAAAAGATGTCAAATGTCAAAAATTCAAACACCTAGACTATGGAGGAGGTTCACAAAAAAATTAAATTGACACAATGAGGTTCACAGATATTGATGTCAATTTTGACGTCACAAATGATGGTCACTAAAAACCCTCAAAATGTTCATAGAAAGTATTTTTGGGCAATTTTGATGACCTTCATATCTGACATCAAAATTGACATCAATATGTGTGAACCTCATTATGTCAATTAATTTTTTTGTGAACCTCCTTCATAGTCCAGATGATTGACTATTTGACATTTGACATCTTTTGACAACTTGACATCTTTTGACATTTTGACACATTTAACTTAAACCACCTCAGCCCGCACAGGGCTATTTTTTTCCTTTCTTTGCCAAACAACAATGCACAGTATTGTTTTTTAACCCATTCATACAAATCAACATTGATAACTATTTTATTCAATTATTACTTGTGTTGAATGGCTCTGTATTTGGCTGGTTTAATAGTTTTATGCAGTTGCACAAATAATCTGTGAGATTCTGGATGGTGAACATTGGTCAGACCACATTTGTTCAATCTTTGGAAATATTTGACAGGCACTCTATTATAATCCACTGAGAGGGCAAGTGCTACTTCAGACAATTTGATTTTCTCTATAATTTATTGACAATTGATTTTTTTTCTTTTTTTCATTCAGTCTACTCCCAACACGCAGGATATTTTGCTCATTTTAAGCTAGTCAAAATGCATCCACACTGCACAAGGATGTTAGCAACAGCTGTTCGCCAAAGAACGTCATGGTTTTTAGGTGGTTTAAGTTTACACTTAAACCACCTTATAGCGGAGTGAGTGAGCGCTCCTTATTGGCAATTTGGGACACTTCCCATTGGAATTTTTTGGTCAAATTTGGACTCAAGACATCTTAAGACATCTCTTATGACATCTTATTGTCACTTTTGAAATTTGTCAACTTTTGGAGACTCCAGGGCCGTTTGAGTATTTTGGCCAAAATTGGGTGTCTTCAGAAAATCAAAGTTTTCTTGATGAAGGAGCGATGGGGCTTCGATGCAACTTGGGGGTTTTAGGTAGCCAGATCACTAGGCTATATGATGGTACCATTTTGGGGGGTGCAATGCACTTAAGGGGGTGCCGTGGGCCATCGAAAAACTGAAACTGAAAAATTACATTTTTCGGCACATTTGCGACGGCTTAAAGGGTATTCGGCATTTACTGATTTCATCAAGAATCAGTCCATAGGTGTATCCTAGAGTGTTCTAGATAACCTAGTTTGGATTTTTGAATATCTCACTGATTGGCTGTTTACTGGGCCGTTAAGTGTCGATTTTTGACATTTTTTTGACATATCCAAAAAGTACACAAATTCTAGAGCACTGGATATTTGGAATTTTGACCCATAAATTGGCATGAATGTGTCAATCTATCTAACTCGGAATAAGAAAAATTCAGAATTTTTTTTCTTGGTCGGTCTCCGAGTTATGACTGTCTGAGTGATTGGCCGTTTCGGGGCCGAAATGTAAACGTTCCGTTTACGGCATGAAGGGTCAATGATAGGGGTACAGTGTCATTGGTGATTTGTAGAGGACCTTTTTATCTACCAAAAGCACCTTTTGAGAATTTTTGCGATTTATGGTTTTGTCATAAATCGAGATATTGTGAATTTGTTTCGATGGGCTGCTGCTTGTCTTGTGGTTGGGTCAGGAGGTCAAAAATGATATGAGTGATCAATATAATGTTTCTCTAGGGGTGTGTAATGTCAAAATTAGAAAATTTTTAATGGGGGTGAAACGGGGCTCATTTTCGGGATGTTTCGGGTTACAAGCTCTAGTGTCGAGGGATTCGAATTTTTTTCCATGGCATCGATGCTCATCTTAAATCTAGCTGTTGTGAACACATTTTGACCAATACCTAGTAGATCTAGGTTGGTACATGGATGCATACATGGTCCATGTATCAAGTCCATGGATCTTGGGTAATACTGCATGGATCCTTGTGAACTCAATTTCTACAAGGTCTAGCTGATTAGTAATGCAATTTTATGTTAATTAGCAAGGGTGCTGGGTCATTTAAGTGCAATTTTTGCTGGTTTGAACATTTACCATGTTTTTGGACATGGACATGGCCATGGACATGGTGCTTCAGTTTGGGTATTTCTAGATGGAGTTGGAGGTTGAGCTTCCTACTGGGGATAGGGACCATTGATGTCTATTATTAGCCAAAAGGGCATCTTAAAATATACACTGAGAGCTGAGTAATAAGGGTTTTAATTTTCGAAGTAGGGGAAGCCATTTTGGCTTTCTTGTTCAAATCGCGGTTACTATAAATAGACATGGTGATGACATCATCACTGCGCATGCATGGGATTCCCACATAGCTAATGAGGCTGATTCTGAGCAAGGAGCAGACAACAAATTTAAAATATTTGAAATCCATCGGAAATATGCCTTAAATGAAGCCATCGTGGAAAAATCGCCCTGTATTTAGATAGAATATATTAATATCTATGTCCAGTTAAATTTTTGTAAGAATCCATCCAGTATTAATAATGTTATGGGCAAAAATATCCCAATCGTCCATGGGTCTATACCCCCTGTACCCCATTGCCCCCATTACCCATATGGCACATGGAGCAATAGTGTACAGGGGGTATGGGGTACAAGGGGTATAGGCCATGGGGCCTATGGGCAATGGGGGTATGGGGCACATGGGTAATAGGGGCACAGAGGGTATGGGGTACAAGGGGTATGGGCCACATTGGCAATGGATCACATGGGCAATGGGGTACAGGGGTATGGGCAGTGGGGCCCATGGGTGACTTGCACCCAAAATGTCAAAAAGATGTCAAGTTGTCAAAAAGATGTCAAATGTCAAAAAATCAAGCACCTAGATTATGGAGGAGGTTCACAAAAAAATTAAATTGACACAATGAGGTTCACACATATTGACGTTAATTTTGATGTCACAAATGATGGTCACTAAAAACCCCCAAAATGTTCATAGAAAGTATTTTTGGGCAATTTTGATGACCTTCATATCTGACGTCAAAATTGACGTCAATATGTGTGAACCTCATTATGTCAGTTTATTTTTTTTGTGAACCTCCTCCATAGTCCAGATGTTTGACTATTTGACATTTGGCATCTTTTTGACAACTTGACATCTTTTTGACAACTTGACATCTTTTTGACATTTTGGGTGCAAGTCGCCCATGGGCCCCATTGCCCATACCCCTGTACCTCATTGCCCATGTGACCCATTGCCAATGTGGCCCATACCCCTTGTACCCCATACCCCCTGTGCCCCCATTGCCCATAGGCCCCATGGCCTATAGCCCTTGTACCCCATACCCCTGTACACTATTGCTTTTTGACATTTTGACACATTTAACTTAAACCACCTCAGTCTGCACATGGGCAATGAGGCACATGGGCAATAGGGTACAGGGGGTATGGGTCACATGGGTATGGGCAGTAGGGGCATATGGGGCAATAGGGTACAGGGGTATGGGGTACAGGACACATGGGCAATGGGTACAGGGGTATGGGACATACTAGGTCATGTGTACCCCTTGAGCCCACCTTGACCCCTAGCCAGTGATGAGCTGTGATGGTAATGTGCCAAAATGTCAAAAAGATGTCAAGTTGTCAAAAGGATGTCAAGTTGTCAAAAAGATGTCAAATGTCAAAAATTCAAACACCTAGACTATGGAGGAGGTTCACAAAAAAAATAAATTGACACAATGAGGTTCACAGATATTGATGTCAATTTTGACATCACAAATGATGGTTACTAAAAACCCTCAAAATGTTCAAAGAAAGTATTTTTGGGCAATTTTGATGACCTTCATATCTGACATCAAAATTGACATCAATATGTGTGAACCTCATTATGTCAATTTATTTTTTTTGTAAACCTCCTCCATAGTCCAGGTGTTTGACTATTTGACATTTGACATCTTTTTGACAACTTAACATTTTGACACCTAACTTAAACCACCTCAGCCCGTCACAGGGCTATTTTTGTTTACATCTGATGGGAATTCCCTTCCCTAATCTCACCCCTTTGGGATATCCCTATTCTTTACTAGGTCGGGCATGTTCACTGGACATGTGGACATCATGTTGTGATCATGTGGTCATGATCATGTGACATCATCATGTGACCATCTGACCTAATAGGCATGTGTGGAGGGTAGGGTATCCCAAAGGGGTGGGATTAGGGAAGGGAATTCCCATCAGATGTAAACAAAAATCATGCGGGATAACCGAAACTGAACACAAACTCGCCATACTGACTGAACATTACATAAACTTAAACAGAAGGATTTGACCATCTCGTTTCAAGAACGCTTGGCTTGAAATCTGTTTAACTGGGTTGCTCTTTTGGCTGTATTTTAGGCGATATTTTCCTCATATTATGGTTAAGATATGAAGAATCAACATCAGTGTCACCAAACAAACCTATAGTTTTTTTCAAGGTACTGTGGAGCTCTGTATAAATAATGATTCATCACAGACTCAAAATCAGTTTTTCTCTGAGGGTCACAAGAAGAACATCTAAAAGAAGATACAAATATTTATTTAATTTTTGGAAATTTGTCTCGTTGTTTCTAACACTCACTATCGATTCTTGGTTGTGAAGTTCTTTATTCCAGAAGACTTTTCCAATTTACAGTAATTTGAAATTGTGCCGTTAGTATGAATATGAGGGACAGATAGACAAATTTGTGTTAGAGGTCAAGCTGAACATAGTCCATGAGGATTCAAGGTGGAAAAGAGAAAATATCACAGGGTTTGTCAGAGACCAAAGCAAAGATATTTTCAGGTAAAATTGCGGTGTTTTGGCAATTATTGAGTGGTTTTGTTACGAAAATGGGTGAGATTTACGGGATTCATTTGTAGCATTAACATCTACTGACTACTGGGAGAATTCTTTCAATATTTAAGTTTAACAGAAATTTCGAATCTAGTCCTTCTATTCCTTAATGTTATGAATAAACCCTGTTAGTCGCCATCTTTCTGATGGAAAAACTGCTGAATAATTGCTAAAATTTGATGCAGACTTCAGGGGATTAACCAGACACATTTCTTGGTTGTACGTAAAAATTTCTCAAATTCAGAAGACATGTCAGATTTTGGCATCGTTCAGTATTTTTGCATT
>CAWVNT010000036.1:0-20000 GCA_963930775.1 Cliona cf. orientalis
ATGTGTGGTCCAGTCCGAAACCATGTCGTCAACATTGTTGACATAAATTGTGGTGGTGTTTATGTCACCAGCAGGAGATGCTGTCACGCTTTGGACTTTAAGCCATGGATGCTCAGCCTGAAGTACAGAAAGAAATTCTTAGAGGAATAGATATTTTAGAAATAAACCAAAACTAGTCTTAAAGTTGAAAAGACTTTCTGCGTACAAGAAGAGCTTGATCTATGATTAAATCCACATCTGTGAGGATTGACAGAGAATCATCAGACAGAGGTAGTGCCTCATGGATTCTCCAGGAGAAACTCTGAACGAGTCTCTTCCACAGTCAAATACATCTCAACCGTTAAGAAGCAGGTACCAGTCTGAAATATACGTCCAAGGACTTGTACTGTCAAATCAACATCACATTTGCCTCCTTAAGACTTATTCTATTTAAGGGTTTGCAATGGTGCCTTTCGAAGTGATGGTATTATTTGAGGCATAGTACCACTTTATTTGTCTCCGTTGAATAACTTTTGATACGTTCAAAGCAACCAATGCAACACCATCAACAAACTCGAACATTTTACTGCCTCTAAACATTGACATATGAATCGAATCAACAGAGAAACAAAATTAATACCTTCATTCGAGGATTCTTCGTCGTTAGTTGACAAACTCTCCGCAATTTCGTAATGATGTAAAAAATGTACAATTATTAGAATCAAAAACAAAGCGCGTCGTCGGGTGAAATCCATTTTCACATTGATTTCACACACATGAAGAGTCCTTGCAAAATTTCCCCAGGTACTTGACTCTTGTTTTATTTTATTTCCTTGTAAAGTGCAATTGAAATATTTGACACCAAATGTAAAGTACTTGTAAGTTTCCGCTAGATACTTATCTCTTTTCGAATGTTTGTTTTCAGTTTAGTACGAAGGATACTCCTTTCTGAGAAGCAACACTCGACCTTCAACAAAAATAAAAATTGCATCGACAGAGAAAATAACTGTGAATAACCTATCGATCATCAAGCTACAGAAAGTGAAAAAATTAGTGAAAAGGTACAATACAGCCAGATGTAATATACATGAGTATATCAATTCCAAGCTGTCTTGACCGGCGATTTATTGCGCGTCTGTTCAAGTTTGTAGAAGATTAACAACATGTATTTCGTCTTCTTATCAACCGCTAAAGGAGAAGGTAAACGAAAGGTGAATATATTGATAATGATGAAAGGAGTTTATACTTCGCGTAGTTTGAGAGCTTCCTCTTTTGTTTCCATTTGGGCTTGTGTTTAAGTTAATGAAAACAGTTAATAGCTAATTCCACTTTAAATACCCAACAGAATAATACAGATAGAGGTCTCAATTGATATGGTTATAGCTATTTTTGGCATTAATACCATTCCAATAAACTTTAAAATATCCTTCTTAAGGCACATGACTTCAAATCGAAAAATCATAAAAATTAAAAATTACATAAATTTTTCTTTTTAATTAATTTTTTTCAATTAATCTTGACATGAAACCACATTATTAGCAACAGCTGTTACAAACTGTGTCTAATAGATGCATGTGAACGATTAAACTGATCATTAAATTATTTTTGTGAAATTCATAGCTGATTTTATACAGTGCTCATCCACCAAAAAAACTTTTTCAAAGCTGCAAAAATATTGCCTGTGATATTTTAATAAGAGTGAAAAACCTATTAAAGCACCTTCTGTGAATAGGCTAGCTTGTTGCCAACCCCTCTGAGCAATATTATACAATTCACTACATTATTGCCCATGTCATGGTAAAACATGGCCCTCAGAATGGCGTAATGTTAACAAAAGTGCCAGTGTACCAAGAGTTAATTTGCTTTGAGGACTTTCACCCAGAATTTTGTAAGGACATTAATTTTTTTCAAGATGTTCCGGACTACGAAAACCTTAAACATTATCTTAACTAGGAAAGTATATCAAAATATGACACTATTTTACTTTGAAGCAGAAAATTCAAACATTCAAATCTTTGCTGTTCACATTTTTAACAATTCGAGGAAGAAATACAGTAAATTTGTTTTTCTTCACAATAAAGATGAACTGGGTTTGGTAAACAGATTGCAGAGAGAACTTTCTACTCGTATGTTCAAGTATCAGATGAGAAAATGGTTAACTTGAAACACGAGAAAACAGAAGAAAGAAAAACCCCGAAATTTTTGAGCCATGTTGGCTCAGTAGATAACAGGGAAATTAGTTTTTGTCTGTTTGTATTCATGAAGATGCCATCAGTGACCATTTCGTAGTCACAATGGACTCTGTACACCTTTAACAGTCAGGTAACAAGAAAGTCTTCCTCCGTGAACGCAAGAGGCATACCGCCCGCCGTGTATTTAGTACTGCTTCTGTTGTCCTACCTGGGTACCCCCCCCCCCAGCAGGGCCCCCCCTCCCGACTGGACCTGGCAGGGTACCCCCCCCCCCCGGTGTCTGCCCCATGGCATTCTGGGAAATGTTGCAAAGCATTATGGGATATGGGTACCCCCCCCTGTGGACAGACAGATTGATGGACAGACACATGTCAAAACATTACCTTCCCGTCGTACTACGTACGCGGGCGGTAATTATAATTAGTTTAATCACCAAAATCATGACTTTTAGAATTTCCTGTTTGATACAAAACTTGTTGCTCTCGTGTTTCCCGGTGTCTGAATGTAAAATCTTTAAGAAAAAGAACTATCTAGTTTTAATTTTTAGTCAGACATCTTACAACTATCTACTCTGTAATGTGATCTCTTTGTCACCCACTGATTCTAGTGTTGCAAATGAAAAATTACGAAGATGAATTTATTAGCAAATTATTAGACCTTTGTACGGTTGTCATTGGTTTTCCTTGCCTTTGTGGTGTTCATCTTCTCTTGTTGTGACAGATTACTGATGGACAGATAAACTATTCAATTATCTTATGCAAAGTATCATATTTTATTCCCTATTCTGATCTCAGTTTAGTTACTTTTGACTCAAATGTTTGAATTTTTCAGGAAACGTTAGAAGGATTACCTTAACCTTTACCACAACGATGTCCTTTTTCTATTATGAGAGTCCACACCGAGTGGAACATGGATAAATGTATCTATTTTGTATGTGTGATCCAAAATATCTTTATTCCCAATGGACCAGAAATAAATTTAATTATTGGAAAATCAAAAAACTTCCCCTGTTACACTGTTTCCTTTGATGTAGTGCAACATCAACAATTCAAATTTATTTCCGATCCACCGAGAATGTAGATGTGGTTTGCCCGATATTACAGATTCAAATTCACAAAAATCACAAATGCAAACCAATCGTTCTTCTTTTATATGTGACCGCTAGAAGTGAATGGGCTATTCGATGGGCTCAGATTGGTTCTGGATAAAACCGATAAGCTTTTTGTGTTACTGCAACATTTGGACGATTCATTTGCAATAGATCTATTTTGACCAAATGTTCCACTGGTTGTAGGTTTTGACATCGTCCCGTTACAACACAAGATTTTCTTTAGTTCGTTTCTGAACCTTGAACCAAGAATACAGTACAGGACTCCGTTGATACCATGGTTTAAGTATCCAAGAAGGGAAGTAACAGTGTGTACAATTGGATTAACCCTCTCCCCCATGGCAAGAACAATAGATATAGGTGCAGTTAATACAATAAACGTGAAGGAAACTGTGAGCAACATAGCTGTTCCCTTGGTAGCAGATTTAACTAATGCTTGGCTCGTTGATTGACTGTCTGCATACCTATTCTGGAACTTTGTTTTCAGAAATTTGTAAATTATTGCAAAATTAAAGATGATCATCAGAATAAAAGGACCAAAGGAATACAAAGCTGAATTGAGACGGAAAAACACAAGTCTGTATGTTTCAGAAACTCGAACGTAGAGACAACGGTCGTATCCATAGGAATCCGTCTGTGCGTCGTATATGAAAAATGATTGAGCATTAAAAACGATGGAAATCAATGCTGTGACACCTGATACCCACCTAGCTGTACTTACTGTACAAACACTTCGAGTTTTTAGGGGAAAGTACAATGCAAAGAATTTTTCTATACTCATTATGACAAGTAATGCAGAAGAGTAGTGTTCACAAAAGAAGAACAGGAATTTGTAGAGTTTGCAGTCGCCCCAGATTCGAGGGTTGATCGTCCATTTTGTAAGGTACCGGAGCCATCCAACAAATCCTCCGACCCACAGGAATCCTGGAATACAACCCAGACAAAAAGAATGCACCTCACCTCGGTATTGAACACACGAATTTTTCCGTATTTGGCGTTAGATTCTGTAGATTCAGGAGAGAACTAAAGAAATCCAGTAGCGAAATGTTACCCCCACTGGGAAGTGGACTTTTGGGAATCAATAGAGCATAAGGATCTAAAGGGCGGAGACTTCCAGCAGATAGGGAAATTAGCTCAGATAGTAGCATGCAGAACATGAAAAGTTTGTGCCTGGGTTCACTTCCCAGTGGGGGTAACATTTTGCTGCTGGATTTTTTTTAGTTCTCTCGTGATTCTGTAGATCTACAGAATCTAAAGCCAATTACGGAAAATTTAGGAGAATTTATGTTAGAATAACTGAAAATATTTTATTGTACACATTTTAAAATGGAACATTTAGAACAGTAGGCTGTACTCTACGAGGTCTTATATTAACGCTCTTTTATTTGGTATTGAATATAAATATGATAAAATATAAACCTGTGTCGGCTAATGCCAAAATCGCCATGTAGAAACAGGTAGAGACTATTTTCATTGAACCTCTTCTCATAGCGCAGAATGCCAGTATGTTTCCCAAAGTCCCTCCAATTATCACTACAGGTCTCATGTAAACCTTCATTAATCTGGTTGTCTCTTGGTAATCGTGATAATTTAATCTTTCGTCATATTCAGAAGAATTGTTGAATAAAGCAGTTACGTTGTTGGAAATATTAAATGACTGAATCTGTTGTGTTGCTCAAATGTTCCTCGGTCATCTTTATTTCGTATCGTATCTAATCTTTGTTTCTCCACCAGTTCACAGACAGCACAAACAAGGCGAAACAGAATTCGTTATCAGTATTCAAATATTTAATCGCTTAATTATTCAGAGAATTCTAGTTCAATCGTGTTTTTTCGATTTTGGTTTTGGATCTTGTTATATTAGATGAATTAGACTAATTCATCCAATTGCACATGGACAGTGGAATTGACTATCCATGGATAGGTGATCTGTTCATTTGCACTATCCATGGGGCAGTTCACTATTCATGGATAGTTACACTGTGATTTTGCACAATACATGGATAGTGTAAAATTAATGAGCACTCTACATGGATGGTGAAAATTGAATTTATACTATCCACAGATAGTTGAAAACACTGTGTGTGAATAAATTGCTATTCACAGATAGTATATTCCACTATCCACGAAGCATTTGTCTAATTCAACTAATTAGATGAATTCACCCCATTTCAAAGCCAAAATCGAAAAAAAACGCCATTGTTAGATTCTCAATCGATAAATTGTTGACATCAGAAAAGTTGTGTGCACCAATTTTTTATGTTTTCACGGCTAAAACCCGGAACAAAACTGACACTTTTTTATTGTATTCCATGCACTTTCCTCGTCAGATGAATAGTTGTTATTTAGGAGTTCTCTTGCTGTACACATTGTGCAATTGTCGGCAGTAAAACTATTATCATTACCATTATTATTATTATTATTATCATTATTTCATAAGTAGTATTGCAGATGTTTTTGTGGAACAAATAGACTAAGTGGTAACCGAGAGATTACCCAGTTCACTAACAGTTAGTATGACAACAAAAGGTGTCTAGATCACAAGCTAAAATGACATCACCAATGAAACGTTCCTGGTTTGTTTTACGTTTTCACCAATCTTTGTGGTGATAGCCATTTCGTCAGCTTACACAACAAAGTTCAAATATTTTCAAATATCAAGTTGTTTAAGAAGTACACAGAGGCGACTTGTGGACGTACATTCAATTTTCACATGTAATTTCACAAGTAATTTGTTCTGGGTCTCCACCACATTTTTTTGGGCAGAGTGCCTTTTCATACTTACACTTGGAGAGGGGTCTCTACCACCAGGCAACCATATTTGAAATGTGTACTAATGTTGGACATAAAACACCCCATTTCCAGCCAATACTGTAAGGAGAGAGTACGTTTATTCTACTCTGGGTCTACTAACGGTGCGTCCTATACATGAAGCATTGGGTACGCCAGTGCACTATGGTATACAGGGGCGGAGCATATTACCGCCCGCGTACGAAGTATGACGGGAGATTATATTTTCAGTTTGTTTGTCAGTCCACATCCAGGGTGGTACCCCATCTCCATCCCATAATACTTCAACTGGTCCGATGTCCTTTCTGAGGGGTACCAAATATCCATCCCTTAATACGTCCACTGGTCCCATGTTCTTTCCGGGGGTATCCAAAAATGGGTTACCCCAAGCCAGGAATGGGGTACCTCCAGCGAGGTATGGGATATCCACCCCGGGATAGGACAGAATAGGGAGTAGTTGCTACACGGCGGGCGGTATGCCTCTTGCGTTCACGCAGGAGGACTTTCTTGTATTAAATGTATACTTGTGCGGTTATATCGGGAAGTGCCGTAAAAAAGTGTTCCCACCAGCAGCAAAAATGAAAACAAGTGGCATTTTCTTCTACTTGTGCATCTGTAAGAAATATTGATCAAGAAATATTGATCTACACATCTACTTATCATCTTCACTAGCTGTTTGTCACACATTTTGATCTAATAAGAGTTCATCAATTGGGTGTCTCACCTTACTGTAGCTGATTTACGTAGTAACATTCAAACTTCAACTGTAGATCTAAAAACATTTTTCTGCTATTTTCATAACGAAACCCCCAAAATTCTCCTACTACGTTAAAAAGCTATCATTCAGGAAACAGAACCGTACAGGTAAATAGAATCTTAGAAGTGAAATAGAGAGATTTAACAGTTTTTTTCTTTGAATTGTTACACCTGTTTGTGTAACAGCAAAATATCTCTTTCGTGTTTGTCAAATGTAATGAAATACAAAAATCGACAATTTGGTGCCCACAAACTTTGTGTATCAATATTTGCCATGCTAATGCAAAGCTCACAGGAAAGAAGTCTCATATTCATGAGACGGATATCCTCTTTCCTGTAAAATGCTATTAGGAAAATTACAAGGAATTACTAATACACTATGATAGCCAAACAGGAGTCTTTAGCCTTCTATCTAATTGTTACACGGTTGGTATTTTAAACACTGTGATCTGAAAGTGCGTGACTCTTCTTAGGTTGCTAAAAGTCAATGAATCGGCAAAAAGTCAAAACAATGCCAGAAATACTCAGATTTAAATGTTTTATTGGCTTTACAAGGAGTCAACTGGTTTCACTGAAATGCTTCAACAGGACTGGGGAATAGAAGCTACATCTCCTTTTTGTTAGTTTCAGATATATGCAAATTAATTCTACATGCAAATGAAGTGTCACATGGTGATATTTACCCTAATTTACAAGGAATTAATTAGAATATTCACAATACGTTCAAATGGGACAATCGAAACCCTTGTTTCATACCTTGTGATATCTTTACCGTAATGTTTTCTGTCTGTTCACACCCGGGGAGTACCCTATCTCCATTCGATAATACTTCCACTGGTCCCATGTCCTTTCTCGGGGGTACTCCATGTCTATCTCATAATACTTCCACTAGTCCCATGTCCTTTCCAGGGGGTACACTAGTCCCAGACAGGGGGTGGTACTCCAGTCCCAGGTGGACGGGTACCCCAGGAGAGGGTATCCCACTGGTCAGGTCAGGATGTGGTACCCCCTCCAGCCAGGGATGGGGTGTCCCTCCGCCGGCCAGGTTACACTTGGACAGGTTATGCCGTGGGCGGTACGCCTCTTGTTGTAAATGGGGTTGGAACTCTGATGTTGATTGGATTGATTTTGTGAAAAGATTCAAGAAATTTTCAACGGTTGTCTCCCCGTAGTGTACAAAATCATGATCACATCTCATCCTTATGTGACATTCACCCAGATAAGATGGGATTTCTTATGACATAATAACAAATTTGGTGAGAATTCACAAGATTCTCTTCAAATGATTACTATGACAAACACTTTCTAAGGTTTATACCACCATGGAAAAATAAGCTTAACAAGAAAGTCCTCTTGCGTGAACGCAAGAGGTATACCGACGGCTGTGTATCAAGTACTCTATCTGCCGTCCTATCCCAGCGGGGTACCCCATCCCTGATTGGGGGGGGGGTGTAAACCATCTCTGGACAGGGTGTACCCCATCCTTGGCTGGGGGTACCCCATCTCTGGATGGGGGTACCCCCTAGCTGGACCTGGCTGGGGTACCCCTTGTCTAGACCTGGCTGGGGTACCCCCTGTCTGGACCTAGCCAGGGTATCCTCCACCCAGATGTGGTCGGGGTACCCCCATCTGGACCTGGCGAGGTTACCCCCCCCACCCCCACCCTGGTGGTGGACAAAGTGAAAACATAACCTCCCGTCGTACTACGTATGCGGTCGGTAAAAATGTAAAAAGTATTATCTCTTTCAGCTATGGACGAGGTAGTCTATTTGCAAACATACAAAGAAACCATTAATGTAAAACAGTGCAAGTTCAGAAATTAATTGGCAAAAAAATTGGTATTCACACCAGCCACTAAAATTATGACAACACACACGGGTGTGACACAAAGTTAAAGGCAAGATATTTTGGTAGGAATCAAACATTTTAGGATAAAAGTTCTTTTCCAACTTTGGTTATTGGTGGCTCGTATGTGGTGGACGGACGGTTTTTCGGTTACTTTTTTGGCAGTTAGAAGGGCAGTAAGAATACACGGGATTTCACATACAGCTACCATACATGGTAATTCATGTATGGAATGTGTCGGGTGATGGGGGCCGTATATCAGAAAACTTGGAAAATTCAGATAACTTCAAATTGAAATTAAGGTGGTTAGGAGCATAAGTGGCCATATTGGACCCCATGAATGGCAGCCATCTTGAATTATCAAAGATGGTAGCCATTCAAAATAGGAAATTTGATGTCAAAGGCATATTTTGAAGTGTTTAAAGTGTTTTACTCATTGTTTGGGGAGGAGAGCTTGGTTACCTTTGGCTATCAATTGTTGCCCTAGCAACCAGTCAGTTAGTGGGTAATGATAAGGAATTTGACATTTCAAGCATGTTTTGAGGTGTTTTACTCATTGTTGGTGGAGGATAGCTTCAGAACATGGGTTACCATTGATTACTAATTGTTGCCCCTAGCAACCAGTGAGGTAATGGGTTATAACAGGGAATTTGATGTTTTAGACATATTTTGAGGTGTTTTACCCATTACTGATGGAGCATAGCTCCAGAATATTGAAGGCATGTCATTGGTTACCCTTGGCTACCAATTGTTGCCCCTATTGAGCACTTTTTATGGAATGATAACAGAAAATGTAAAGCTTCAGGTATATTTTGAGGTGTTTTGCACATTAGTTTAGCATAAGATAGAGGTAATATTTTGCATATGAGCCACCTAGGTGAAATTCTTCAGTCCTTGATACTTTAATTATTACTTTACAGGTGGGATGAATAGCGACGCCTCGAACATAAGGAAACAGGGAAAATTTAACACATCTTTTGCAATTTAAAATACCCTTACACGTTCAATGCAAGGTTAATTTTAATATGCTTAATTTGAGGAAATTGATGAATTTCGCTCTTTTCGGGGCCTTAATTTAAATGTTTCATTTGATGCAAATGTCACCAGATTGTCTCAGTTTGGTAACACAAAGATTTCGAGATATAAGGTGTAGAAATCTGTAATTCAGTAGATTATTTCGTACATATCAACTATTTACACTCAACTCTCGACATTTTCAAGACAAAAAACGTGTCAATTTAGACCTCAAGGACTCCTATGAACTAGTAACTGCATCTGCTGGATCCCATGTACAGGGTAGAACATATTAAAATGGAATAATACTTTCTTAGAATCCAAACAAAATGTGCAGAAGTTAAGTAGTGAAACAGTTGACGGACTGGGTCATGTACTTCATGCCTTCACTGTGCATGTCAAAACAAGTCCGCATCAAAAGAACTTGAAAGGAAATGAGTTGCAAGTAATGAGGACATATTTTGATGTTCCACGTTACCTTTCATAATGTTGGAAAAATATATGGATTTAGACATTTGTATGATCTTCATCTGTGCCTCTAAAATTTACCTCATGAGGTCCAGCCGAAAAGAGATCTCCATGTCAATTTCAAAATTCTGTCATACGTATATTTTTACTTGAAACACTCTTGAGTGACAACAAAATACGTGTGCTTTTGGGCAAATCAGAAAATACGCTTAGCCGTTTACAAAGGGTGTCTATGAGAAAACAGATGTTGAGGCATAAAAGATTAAAAAAGATATTTGTCCCAAAAATAATGTTGCAGAAATTGTGGATAGATCCCACCTGCATCTTACTTTTTACAGTATCCCGTAGGATATTTCTCTCTTTTTACATAGCAACACTGCCCCGATGGTAAGTGACAAGTCCTAGATCAATCATCACGATGCCACACTGTCGGAGTACTCATTCTATCACCAGAACATGCAAACCAATCAGTGTATGACCGTTCTCACTGTGGAAATATGATTCCGATGTTGATTTTAAGAGGTAAGAAAATATCGTCTGATCATTTAGCTGAGCTTATTTCCCATTGTCTCAGGCGCCCAGGGCTTGTCATGGGGATCTATGAGGTTGAGAGCCAAATACCTTGTTTGGCCGTTAATGTTTTCCACAAATTTATCAACTGTTTGAACTCATCTTTAATTCAAATTTCTTGATCATGTGGTATGCCACTGATCATATGGGAAGAAGGGTTTTCCTTACTTACTGATTTTTGTTTTTAGTTTTTATTACTGTGAGATAGATACTAAATAAGAGTGCCTGTGAAGAGCATTACAATCATTCAACTGAATGAAAAAACAGAGAAGCTGCCGGAATGAGCCAGCAAAGAAAGAAAGTGCGCAGAAACAAAGTTAGTTCTTTTATCGTAAATGTTATCAGTTATCTTGAACTTTACCAGAATATATAAAAATGTGCAACTTTTCACAAAGATCAAACTGGAATGGTGACATCATTGAACGAGAGAAGAATGAGGTTGATTGTTTTCATTTGTGCTACCGCCCGCGTAGCTCTTGCTAAAAAAGGTAAGTGACGTCTTTGGGGTGGTTAGTTTGACTGTTGAAATAATTTTTGTTTGAAAATTTATTGCAACCTGAGTGACCAAACACATTGTTTGGTTGGATCAGGCGTAAATCCTCCTGTGCTTAATTGAGTTTACTCATCATTAATAATAATCATAATAATAATCAATTTATTCTCCGTTCTTTTTACATGATTTACGATATTTGAAAACACAAACACAGTAAACACATATTTCTTATTAATTCGGAGAATGGGTTCAGACAAAGAGTAAAATTTGTCAAATTCCTAATTTAAATCTTAAACAGTAACCAAAATGTTCATGGGAATTGAACCCATGACGTGGCTTCAAATCAGATGTCTTCCTAGTTAAGCCACAAAGGTTGCTGTGCCTCTTATAAACACCAGCTTCATGATACATCACTCACGGGTAGTATTCAGTATGGGATACGGACCTTAGTACCTGGGACGTGCTCGTTTTCACAATTTTGCAATTAATATTTCTTTAGTATTGTAATTGACAACAAACTTAACAGAAACTAACTTTGTACAAAAATAATACACTACTTAAGTGTTACTGTAAAAGCACTTTTAACAACTTCCTATCATTAGTTGAGAAGTAAAGAGAGATGTAAAAATGTGAAAATTCTGAAAACGAGCACTTCCCTGGTAAAAGGTTTATGACTTCATGACCAATAATAGAATATCAATAGGAAAAATGGCACCTTGAGGTTTTTCACTTTTCAAGTTAAATACAATTCTATGAGCTAATATTTGGTAATAAAAAAATTTAGATTTAATGTTACAACCGAAAGCAGTATAATTTATTGTTGGGTATTGGGAGAATGAACAAGTGGAAGCAAGTAGAATATTGAGTCATTGGCATTCCTCATCTCGCATTGGTTGATGGGTCACGTTGCAACACAGCGAAGAGAATAATTAAAAAAAAACACTCACTGGGGATGGAATTCAGCTGCTGGTCGGCATAATGCACAGGTTTAGCCTACCCTTCCCCCTGTTTACCCTAATTTTGAGAATTTTAAACTTTACCTCGACCAATGTTTTGGACAATGGGTTGGATTTCGTGTGCATTAACAAAAAGCACCAAGAATTTTTCGCCATTCACAAATTTATTCGCTTCTATCTAATTTGATACTCTTGTCTCCTATTTTATTTATGTACTGAAGGCGGTTCACCTACGTCAATTGATGTGGAAACTATTCCAGACTCTGGTAAATAATTTTTTCACATGTTTTCTTTTAACTCAAGCAAGATATCAATCAAAATGTGTCAATAGGATCAGTCTGATACAGCTTTGTGGCAATACGTGACAGAATTTGTCAATGCAATAAAATATCAATGGATTATCAGAGTCGAGTTATTTTATATCATTTTTTGGTTTAAGCCTTAATCGTATTAATCTCCAGTGTGCGATATTTTTGCTTCAAAATCGAATGGAAATATGTAAACACTACATCAAAATATAAAGTGCGAACCTCTGAAGTTTTCCATCTTGCTCTCATTATTGAGCTCATAAATAGTGATCTAACACCTGCTGAATTTTAAAATTTCATTATTAAACCACATAAAATTCAATAATTTGTAATGCAAGTGTAAACTCTACATACTTTAGTCTTTATTTCAAGTGTTAACTAGACAACTTATTCATGTGTTAACTAAACAAGAAAGTCCTCCTGCATGAACGCAAGAGGCATACTACTCACCGCATAGCAAGTGCTCACTCTGCTGTTCTGTCCGGAGGAGACCCCAGTCCTGGCTTGGAGGTAGGCACCCCAGTCCTGGCTGTGGCGCTACCCCAGTCCTGGTCAGGGGTACCACAGTCCTGGTCAGGGGTACCCCAGTTCTGTCCTGGCTGGGGGGTACCCCAGTTCTGTCCTGGCTGGGGGGTACCCCAGTCCATCCTGGGGTACCCCTACCAGGACTGGGGTACCCCCTGACCAGGACTGTGGTACCCCTGGCCAGGACTTGGGTAACCCCACAGTCAGGACTGGGGTACCTACCTCCAAGCCAGGACTTTGGGTAACCCTCCGGAAAGGACCTTGGAAAGAACCTGACACTGGAGTATCCCCTACCCCCCGGGTATGCACAGACACCTGTGAATGCGGGATGCGGATGGTAATAAAGAAGATATTACAGACTTTTAAAATAATATGGAGATCTCGTTTCGACTACTGGCAATAGTTGAGAAAAATTAAAAAGAAAATACAATACTGGTCAGAGGAAACAAATGGATAGCTGGTGTGCAATCATTGACATTATTATTTTAGATTGTGGCCCAGGAAATTTTGTGGATACTATTGATGGTACCTGTAACCCTGTCCCCTAAACACCTATTCAAGTGTTACTGGTGCTACGGCATGCCAAACCTGTCTTGGAGGCTCCAATACCAAGGAAACTGGAGCAAAACATTACACCGACTGTGGTAAAGTTTATTTCGTCTTCTGTACAGACTAAGTTGCCTAAATTTGGAAACTCGGCAGGTGAATCAATTTACCTGTAGTTAATGTTTGAAATTTCCTTCGTTGGACGACTAAAATTAATATTTTTGTACATCTAGTGAGTATTCGCAGAAATGTTCGAGCATCGCAATCTTGTGTGAATTCTATGTTGCAAAATATCTGTAGGAACAGTATGTCTTGATAAACTTTTGTCTAATTTGCATTATGTTGCTTACAGAGTGCCCGGTAGGATCGGGAAGAACTAAGGGTTATCAGGATTGCGAACCATGTTCTCCTGAAACTTTCAATGATGGTGTTCAGGAAAAACAGTTTGGTTGGCTTCGTTGTCGTGAGTGCCCGGAATGGTTAACAACCTCAGAGGCTGGAGCCACAGATGAGTCTGAATGTACAGGTAACGTGTCTTGGTGGTAAGGAAAGGCAGTCGTTCGGTGGTCAGTGATTCTGCGATGCGTTCCATACATATGTATTAAGCAGCCTCGGCTACGTATTCTAGTTTTTTCAAAACCGAAGTTGGTATACAGGTCTGACATGGTTAATTCGAAATGATTCCGCAGCCACTTTTTCCTTCGTGTAACAGGTTGAGGAGTTGGATATTCCTTTTGCGAGTAATTGACCCGCAATTGCCAAAACAACGTCAATTTCGTTATTTTCAGCTCCCCAGGATTTTCCACCAAAAGTGCATGCAGTGATCACGTGCTGATCACGCTCACCACCCCAATGCGTGACCAATCAGCAAAAAGGCATCACATGCACTTTCCCACCAAACCAATCAGCAAATCGCATGATGTTTTCAGCCAATCAATATCTGACATGTAGGACTGTATTCATTCATGCGCCCCCACCCCAAGTTCCACAGAAGTAACTAATGGTTCAATATTGATGGGACTAGTGTTAAACTGAGACAGTGTGTCAATCTAACTCAAATAACCACAAAAGGCACTAAATAGCTCCAATGCATTGTAATGTTCTCACCGCCCCATGGAACTACTTTGTGTAGTTGGCTTAATATTCTGGTGGTTAGGCAAAGAGTATATAAGGGAGGCACGCCCTATGAAAGTAGGACCTCCAGAAAAACCATCAGACTGTTAAGTACCATAATAGCAAACAACAGGAACTTCTCAGGTATTTTGAGGGGTTGAGCACCTCCCCACCCCAGGATCAGCTGAATTGCGTGTTTTAGGCTGTTTGAGCCACTTTTGGATGTTTTGGCAACACTTTCAGATCCTGAGGAGGTGGGAGAGCTGAATCAACTCCCCAATGCACAACCTGTTACTTAAACTGTGAATGGAGACTTTCTAGAGTAATACAGGCAATTGTAAGGATTTAAGCTAGAATTCCTAAATTAGTGCAATTGTGAACTTGTATTTATGATTGTCCTTGTTTTACAGAGTTTTCACCTAGCTGTAAAGAGTTTTCACTTAGCTGCAACGTAGCTGGCAGTATAAACCACGGTTTTCACCATTTTGAGCTGTAATTCACAAACAATAGTGTATGAACTGCGTGCCACCACCCCAACCAGAGATGATGGCAGAAACTGTAATTGTGCGAGCATTTGATGTTATTGAAGCCTGTTGGAGTATTCACATCACCTCCCCAAAAGTTGTACCATCAAACCAGTCCTAGGAGTAACAATAAAGGCTATTTTTAAGTTGAGTGTTTGTATTCTTCAGAACTGCAAAGGTATTGGAGTTCGTGTGAACTCCCCACCCCAACATCTGACCACCCCACTCAGTGATATAGCCTGCAACTCCTCCCTCCTTTGTAGGTCCAGTGCATGAATAGACACCCATGAACACTGCTGTCGCCCACTGAGATAGTGCAAGTCTCTTGCCCACCCCAACGCTAACCCGGTGTAAATCACTCAGTTAGTGACTGGTTGCTGAGTTAAGTAAAATAGGTGACATTCGAATTAGGCAAAGACTGTTAGGGTTAGTGTTTTCTTGTTTTACTTGCTGAATTTGTAGATCTATGTTAAATAAATTGCATGCTAAACTGTCTAATTGTCTTTTTAATTCAGCCAGAGAAGGCCCTTTGCCCTGTGCCATTGTATTAAAGAAAGTGACAAAATTGACACCTGTCTGTTGGCAAGCCTTTGATGTGGTTAATATTTGGGTCAAAGTGAACATCAGATCCAGGTCAACTCAAGCACAAGATCCTTTGAAGTGTCCAATGAGTCCGACAAAGTTTCACTTGTTCCCACATTAGAAGCTGGGAATTTCCATGTATTTGTATGACTTGGTCAATTACATTAAACAGACAGGTGTCATTTCAACCATGGACATAGATGCAGAAGCAGGAAAATTGCGTAAAAAATTAGAGAAAATTCAGTGGCAATTAACAAACAATCCAGACTTAAGTGCAACAAAAAGAAAGAAATTAGAAGACGAATTTGATGACATTAAAGAGAAACTAAAGGCATTTGAGGATAAACTGACACCCTTGGGAGTGACCAAACTTGTCCACGAGACACACCACTGCTAGGTGGGTATCTTGGAGGGCCAAGGGCAAAGCCTTCCTGGGGCTATGTACTGGGAAAGCCATTCAATGAACCACTTAACTGGCCAACTGATTGCACATACATACAGTACAGTGGGTTGGCCAGGCGAGGGGCTACTAGCAGATAAGAGCTCTGTGGCATTGAACAAACAAAAACATTTAAAGTCGATCATGTCTATCAAGTACACAGAAATTCCAACTTAATTGATACACAAACAAGTGAAACTATGTCTAACACATCTGACAACCATGAAACTACATGCTATTTGTTCCCTTAAGGCTTCGATTTACACATTCCAACTTCGAATTATGGTTTCGAAATACAAGTAAATTTGAATTAAAATGCCCAAATACTTCGATTTACAGTCACTTTGAACTAAATTAGTCTTAAAATGCCTTTGATCTAATGGAACTTTGAACTAACTGTGTTCGAATTAACAGTACAATTTAACATTGAAGAGATAGGAATTTGGCAGACATTTGGCAAAAAGTTTGAATTAAGTGGAAATTCGATTTAAACCGTCTTCAAATTAGCCATGTCCAACCTGAAAGGGGCTAGAATCCCAAGTTGTCTAAATATGGGTACAATGGTACCATAGGGTATGAAAAAGTAAAGCTTAATAAAGAAAAGCAGCTTTGCAGTTGAAGCTGCAACTCATACATATATATACTAGTGTAAAGTAACAGGAGCAGCTTCGTACTCAGTTACACAATGTATCTCTACTCTTGAATTAAAGAGCTTAAGGCACCTTGTTTAGCCAAGCACCTTAAAGGTACTGGAAAGTACCAACAATGACACTTGAGAAGTCAAGTACATAAATACTCATGTCATGCCTTGGGGAGGTGGATGTGTGCCCTGGACACAGGAAGAGCCTGCCACAAGAACAACTCTGAGGGTGTGACTTTGTGACTAAAAGTTCCTTACCTAGATGAAGGGGTAGACGTCTGGCAGATCTGCTTGGGACCATCCTCAGAGTCTGTGGGTTGGAACTCCTGAAAACAATGTTTATTGGACTCTTCACCTAGGGAGCCAAAGAAGTAGAAGTCTGGCAGGATTGCTCAGGACCATCTTCTAACAGTGCTGTCTGTGGGTTGGAGACTTTACTGTAACCCTTTACTTAGACAACTAGAAGTATCAGTGTCACCTCTCTGAAGGGATAGACCATCTCTACTTGTCTGTGAGTGGGGGACTGCAGAATTATGTAACTCTCTTGTCCAGATACTAGAAGAAACCTCCAGCTAGAGTTGGAATGTCTTCAACAATGTGTCTATGGATTTAGAGAACACTAACACTCGAAAAGCTTAACTGTGATTTAAATGAATGTTCCTCTCTGAGGTCAGGTTTAGGCCAGAAAGGTCCAGACAGAAGCTGGCCTTATGGTTCACCAATAAGAGGAATCTTAAGGAGAGGATAACTCATCCAGAATATGGACTCTGGAAGAATAAGGTGCCACAGCTGCTCCTGAGTGTTCCAAGAGAACATAAAAGAGTACTTACTCAGAAACAGTATCTCCTAGTATTTACAAAGGGGATATGGTGTAAGCATTGTGCTGTAGTCATACTCAAAGAAGTAATATGTTATGAGAGCTAAGGCTCTCCTCTAAATGAAGGTCTTATTTCGATACACTATGCTTCACTAACACTTTGAAATGCAATAAACTATATATGGAGTGAACTCATTTAAGTGTTCAAGTCTTTAGTTCTTCAAAGCACATTACCTATCAACCAGATGCAAGCCGATAAGTCAGTGACCATTCGAGAGAAGTACTAAAAATCCACTATACATCACAACCTAAGAAAATTAGCATCCAGAACAGTTTAAGGTGTCCAGTTGAATTATCCAGATTCCAGAATAAACTATAGTAAAAGAAGGAGAAGGAGCGGTCAAATTTCTGGTGCTGTGACCAGGATAGGGGTCCTGAAGGACTAGACATCATCATACAAAAATCAGAAATTCAAGGGAAATTTGACTACTAAAATGGTGAGTACTCTTCTTATTTATATATCTTCCAGAAATGAGAACAAAAAGGGGAAGTAGGATTATAATAGAAGAATTGGGGCTAATTGACATAGAAGAATTCCAAGATAGGTTGGAAACTTGGGAATCACTTAAGGAAATTTATGCTCAGTTACATTTATTGGTAAATCAGCTAGTAGATCAAGAAGACGTGTTAGCAGCCCTTTCTGTAATAACAGTAGTTGTAAAAACTATAAGAACCATTCTAGGCAGTAGAGGTTCTGAAATTAAGGCAATAATTACATCTTTAAAAAGAAAGGCGGGGAAAAGAGCAACATTAAGATTAGAAAGAAATGCCTCCCAGTGATGCCCAATCGATGCAATGTTGGTATCACATGTTATTAAACATGTTCTACATGGGAATAGGTTTTATGGCCACTGGACAACTCCATAAAGTTTGGTTATTACAACACCATAAACATAACCAGACCATGTTAAAAGTCTGGGTAGATAGTGGAACCGTTTCTCCTTACCAATTTACTGAATTCGAGAAGTTAGGACAAATAATTGCAACATTTCTAGATCATTAAATGTATGAAACTTACCAAGTTTCTTTAGCTATTGTTCTAATTATACTTTCAATACACATAACCAGGTGGGTATTGCGTAGTAGACTAATAACCACAAATTTAGCAACTTCTGTATTAAGCTGCAGTAAAAGGTCACCAGGCCAATAAATCCAATAAAACAGGTGGTAGTACCTTCTTTTCAACAAGTAAGTAATGAGAATTGAATGAGCATGACTAAACAGTAATGAAGCTGTCAAGAGTGAGAGGAATTACGACCCTCACATAACCACAATAGCAACAGGAAATAGGAACAGGTGGTTTTAGGAGAAGTAAACAACTCCATCAAGTTACAGAACATATAGGTGATTGATAAAGGGCGCGAAATAGCCTTTTAGATTGGGAAAAATGTTTTTAATGCTAAGTCAATGTAAAAGGGAAAACGTTTTCTGATTTTGATATAACAGTGCTTGAATAGCTTGATGGGTTGTTGGAATTTGTAAATAAAACGTAAAATTTGAAGATTATAGCCCAGGGATATTACTAATAGTATATAGGGACTGATCTGAACATTGTGAGTTTGTTGAAAGAATGAGAAGTCACTCGCATGGTGGTTTGATCCACAATTTTATGTCAGAGCGATTAAAGTGACCGATCGAAACTGGAAAACAGAACTCATGATAAGTCAGACAGAATATTACTAACAATTTATTCAAGGGTGCCACCTAGTCAAGGAAACAATAAAATAACAAAGCTCAGATTTTAACAGGGTATTGAAGAAGAAATACTATATGCATGACAGGATACCTATCAATACTAATACAATTCAATTTTATTTGTGCCATGTACATAGCTATTTATTTATCCTGTGCTTACTTATCCTGGTGGTGGAACTATTTTTACTAGGAAAGTATTTTAGAAGGAGATACTAATGGCGTACACATCGACAGACATATCTATAATTGTTGTTTCATTGATTGATGTGCTGCTTTTAATCCTAGTTTCCATGCTTTGGGTGTATGATTGCATGTTGGTCTCCATGGTTCAGGTTGAAAATGAGCGGGAGTTATTGTAAAGGAGCTATACTGGCATTTCTTATATTAGTAGCATTATTTTTATTATTTGTAGTTGGGTGTATTACTGTGGGCATACATACTGCAGACACTTTTGAACCTTGTTCTTGTAAAGGGCATGTTTTTGTGAGAAAAACAAGCCTACAAAATGAGTAGAATGTTAAGCCTTAGAAAAACTAGGGTAGAGAGAAAGCAAGAGGAGCTGGACAGTTTGGGGTGGCTG
>CAWVNT010000037.1:0-18056 GCA_963930775.1 Cliona cf. orientalis
TGTGGGTCTTGATCCCTTGGATGATCATCTGCTTGATCTTCTCCTCATATCTCCTGAGGCTCGACCCTTCCTCTATTTCCCAAAGGTCTCTACGGTCAGCGTCTGTGTGTAAGGCAGCCTGCCATGGAGCAGCTTTACGACTCAGAGGAGGAAAGCTCACTGGGTGTAAAGCGCCATTTTTTGGACCTAAGTGCTGAAGGAGTGGGAATGTGTGGAAGTGGACCTGGAAGACACTTTTCTCGAAGGGCCACTGCAACGCGCAGGCTGGAGAGAGTCTCATCCCGACTCCTCTAAGAGTCTAAGAGGCTATCTCTGGTGGATCGTGCCCTTGCTCGACATGGCCTGCCTCATCTCACCCAAGATCTTAAGCCTGTGGCTAGGGACGGCGCGCTGGCACGTGGAGGTAGTATACGGATTGCTGAGGACTCTGGATACTGGATCTCTGGGCTCATGGCCTTCGACGATGACGACCTGTTGAAGTACATGAAAGATGCTCGGCCAAGCTCCAGTTGACCAGATCTGAGGCTTTGGGGAGCTCATGGGGTGTCAGCAACATCCAGTGGCTGCTGTGAGCGGCCAAAAGCGAGCGGAAGAGGAGGGGCGCAGTGATCCTGATGGTCAGGCGGATCACTTTCTACGTTTGGCTCTCCGACGCACCCTACTGCTCGAGGACAGCTTCCTCTTTGAGGCTGAGAGTTGTCAGGAGCAGTTGCCCGAAGGCGCTTGGAGTCTTGTAAAGGGTCGGTGAGTCACGTGTTCTGCAGCTGTTTGGCTCAAAATGGGAGGGCTTCATGCGCTGTGAAGCCCATGCCCTCCGGGAGATTGAAGAAGTTCGTGCCTGAGAAGGGTTTCGGCTTCATTTCGCCGGATGACGGCCACGGCCTCGGCAGGTGAAGTCTAGACTCTCACATGGCCAGGCAGTCAGGATGTCTTCGCACACACCTTGCAGTTCACCGGCGACGCTGACGGTCTTCGAGGGGGCGAGAAGGTGAATTACGTTGCTAGGCAGAGCTAGATTAGCACGCCTAGAACCTCCAACG
The DNA here is from genome assembly GCA_963930775.1 of Cliona cf. orientalis. NCBI lineage: Eukaryota > Metazoa > Porifera > Demospongiae > Clionaida > Clionaidae > Cliona > Cliona cf. orientalis. Next base: position 1,041 of record CAWVNT010000037.1, read on the forward strand.
CGTGGCATTTTGTTTCAAAAGCAGAGGTTAAAGACCTGTTGCGATGGGTAGAGGACCTGCGGAACCGTGGATTCGGCTGAGGAGACGGAGTGGGATGAGCGGAAGCAGAAGCATCGAGCAGTTACTTGGAGCCTTGACGTCAGTGTGGCAGTGCTCTTGAGAAGCGGGACCATCAAGAAGTACTTCTCGGACAAGGTGCCTTTCAGAAAATGCATTGAAACGCATGGAAATGCCTTGACTCAGAGCGACTGGGAAGATCGCCAGGGCTTTGGCTTCATCTGCCCAGATGGCGGCGGCGACGATGTCTTTGCGCATAGCAGGCAGTACACAGGGCAGGGTGAGGCCGATAACGTGAAGGCTCGGGAGGTGGTAAAGGTGAAGATCTGTGGTGTGCAGGAGGGAGATCGAGTGAAGTTTGATGCGGAGTGGGACGCCACGAAGGGGAACAACAAGGCCTTCGGAGGGGTTTTGGAGCAGATTCTGGTGCCGCTGAGGCCGTGACGTGGTTTCTGGAAGATCCCACGGCGGTGGTGCGGGGCTGAGAGTGGACTCCTTCTTGCGCCAGGCTGGTGGAGGCATGGCCTTCGGCGGTTATGGCCCCATGGGTGGAGGTGGCTGTGATCCGCGCTTCCAGCCTTATGGCATGACCATGGGCTGTGGTGGCATGCCGTGCATGGGCATGGGCTGTATGGGTGGCAACGGAATGGCCCAAGGCAGGACTGGTGGAGGCATCACTCTTGGTGCCGACAGGCGGGCTACCTCCTGGTTGGGAGCAGGCTTGGGTCGTGGCAATGTGAGAGTCACGTTCACGAGGTCACTGATCCCAACACCGGCAGCCCTTACTACTGCAACCGCAGTACAGGCCAGACTAGCTGGTCACCCCCGGAAGCAGCTGCTAGCTTGCCAGCGGGCTGGGAGCAGACCACAGACCCCTCCAGTGGCAAGGCCTATTACTTCAATCGGAGTAGCGGGGAGACCAGTTGGACACCCCCGTCGGGACAGCCCGCAATACAGCCTATGGGTCAACCGCAAGCTGTGAGTCTTCCTCCTGGATGGGAGGAGACGACGGATCCTAGCAGCGGAAAGGCCTATTACTTTAACCGGGCCACTGGTGAGACCAAGTGGGAACCACCATGATGGAAGTTCTCATAGAGCGCCTCCCAGGCGTTGTGTGAGTGAGTCATAGGCCCAAGGGCGCAGGAATCTGCGCCTGGAAAGCTTTGCTATCAGATGCAGGGCGCCATGAAAAGCTTCTGCGCTAGGTCGGGGCTTTGAGATGCCCTTGGCCCAAGCTCTGGAGAATCTCGTGCCCTGGCTCCTCTCAAAGCTAAGTGGGATAGTTGAGGTGGGGCCTTTGCTGGAGCTGGGGCATCATGAAGAGGTGGGGCCTCAAGTGCTTGCAGCTGCTTGCAGACCTTCCGAAGGCTCTGCAATTGCTACAAAGGCCCAGAACACGTACTGGCCGCTGGGCCGTGAGGGGCGGAAAGGTGAACTTCTGTGAAGGCTCGTAGACATAGGCTGTGGGAGCTTGGCATGTCGCCATGGCCGCCGGATTGGCGATGGCTGGTGGAGGTGAACCCTGCGTTGCAGCAGTGCCGAGCGCTTCTCTTCAGTTCCCCAGCTCTTCGCCACGATGAGCTGGATTGCTCGGTGGTGATGAATCAGGGGACGCGACCTGGCGTGGGATGTGGGAGGCAATTCACTTGCGGTCCTCTCGGCTCGGAACCAGGCCTAGGATACACACTTAGCCCATGTGCAGGCCAAGGAAGGGTCTCGATGAAATCCATCCGGATAAGAGCCAGAGCTGTCTCAACAGCACTAAAGAAAGGAGGCAGCAGCGCCAGCGCCGGCACAGAACGCTCCATTCGCAACTGATTTTCTACAACCCAAGGGTCCCAATGGCTCTCGCCATGTGGCGCTTTGCTTTGCTTGTAGTGGCACGATCCCAGTGCGCTGCCCCAGTAGTGCAGAACCAACACCCAAACGGGCCACCTGGCGGAACCTGCATATTATGACCCTCTTGAACTCAGGTCGTGCGCCGAAGGCGCCACGATCGCGAACTTTATGCTCTGTACGCCTCAATGTGCGGCTGGTTACGTCGTGTCTGACACCTTGGTTGCAAAGGTTGACGTTAAGAGTCCAATAAGAAGTGCCAGTCTGCTAGAGACCAGCGTTTCAAGGTCTTGTCTAAGGGCGTAACGGGGACCCTGTCCTGCTTCAATGGGCAGTTCCAGCCCTTGACCTTCACCTGCGCGGGCAACCCGTGCCCTGTGCCCACAAACATCGCCTTCGGAGCAGAGGAGGAAGGTCTACCGAACTGTGTGGAGAACTATACGAGCCAGGTACCTCATGGTACATCCTGCACGCCCAGATGTCGCCAAGGCTTTACCCCCGATGCTTCCAATCTGCCTTGGGATCCTGAGCTTCGCAAGATCTACTTGCCCTGCGTGGCCGGAGTCTTGTCGCCCCCGAACTTCACCTGCCTGGGCGCACCATGCCGGATACCGGCGGCTGGTAACCGGCCCGGGGAGGTACTGAACGCCAACGTGGAACGGCCGTGCTCTCTGAAGCTGAACCTCCCTGAGGCCATCATCCCGCACCAGGGATTCTGCGACCCGCTTTGTGTGCAGGGCTATCATCCAAACGTGACGCTGATCCAATGCTATGCCGGCCAGCTGGCCACGATGTGGGAATGCTTGGGGGATCCGTGCCCGGCACCTGAGCTCATCCAGTACTCCGAGCAGATGACCTGTCGGGAAGGATGGGAGGTGCCACATCAAGGTGTGTGTACACCTAACTGCCGGCCCGGCTATGAGACGGTGGGCACCGCCCTGAGCTGTTTGGCTGGCAGTCTGATCCCCCCACGCTACGACTGTTCACCTTTGAACTGCACGGCTCATCATTACATCCCGGGCGCCCTTCTGCCCGTGCCTGGATTCAATCGCACCACCTTCTCGGGCGTCTCCAACCTGCCAATCATCGAATGGATCCCGCCCGAGCCGCAGACCTGTCAGGAGGGCGTCAGCATCCCGAGCGGCACGGCCTGCACGCCTCAGTGTCAGGAGGGCTACCTGCCGGAGCTCCCCGAACTGCGCTGTGCTCAAGGCAGCTTCACCCCGAGCGTGCCGCTCGGAGCCAAGAGTCGGCTTCTCTCATGTCGCGCAGGTATAGCTGCCTGGGGCAACCCTGCGGTGCTCCCAGCGGCATCCAGGATGCTCCACCGGTGCCTTGCGTTGAAGGTGCAGTGATCCAGCATGGACAGAACTGCACTCTGCGCTGTGATGACGGCTTTCTCCCGTCCCTTACAAATCTCTACTGCAACGCCACTCTATTGGAGCCGTGGAGCTTCTCATGCGGCTTGCCTCAGGGTTAGAACCTCCATTTTCATATTATAAATATTATATTATAATTATTATGTAGGTGTTCAACCAGAGTCCTTCAGGACCAGTCTGAGACTTTACTTACTAAGGTTTGGGTCTGCCCTGCAGCTACCCAACTGGAATCCCCTTTGCCGCAGCACAACCATGCCTGGAGTCGGAGGCGAACTTCACTCACGGCACGCTCTGCACGACCCAGCACCGTGGCGATGGTTGGCTCCGTTGTGCATAGTTCTATTGAGTTTCATCCAAGGTGCCAGGCTGGATATGTGCCGTCCGAGCCGACACTGCTATGCTACGGCGCGCAACTGCGACCCAGCAGCTTCCAATGTCTGCCCAACTCCACCTACATGAGCTATCAGCAAGGTGCTCAGCAGCTTGTCCAGCTCAGAGAGCCTTCGATGTCACACTGAGGATCGCGAAGGCATGGTCTAAGAATGTGGCCAATGCCTTTCTGCGCGAGAACTTCGTGTTGGCATGTCACAAGGACGACCGCAGTCAAGCCATGCACTGCGCAAGCTTGCTGACCTCGGCCACCAAACTACGGCAAGGGGAGGGCTTTCAGGTCACGCCGGAGGACGTGGAGGAGTTCATTCTGGAGCCTATTGCTCAGAATCTGGTGGTGGCGTGCTACAGGTTGCCAGGACGTACAGCCTGTCGCTGGCTGGAGCTGCAGGGTACCACTCTGATGAGCGGTGCGGAACTAAACCTGGGCACGGACAGCTACCACTTGGCCTTGGCCAAGTTGAGCGAGTCTAGCGCCGTGCTATGCTTCCAAAGGGGTCAGACCTGGAGCTGCCTCATTTTGACCTCGACCTCGGTGGGCCCGGAGCTGGCACTGCCTGGTATGCTTTCAGGGCTCACGCTGGCCAACCCCACAGCTTCTCAGGTCGTGGTCTGTGCTGCTGCGGCAGATAGAGTCACCCACTGCCATCTCCTCTCCGTTTCAGGGCAGAACCTCATGATGTCGAGCTCCTTGCTGCTCAGTCAGGGCACGAATTTCCTGACTGCTGCCGTCCTGGAGTCGTCCGTGGCCATCTGCTTCTCCGACTGGGCCAACCACAGCGAGGCCTATTGCAAGCTCTTAGAGGTCACGCAAAGCTTGCGAGACCTCTCGAGCGTAGTGGTGGACCCTGGAATCACTAGATACCACACCATGGCGCAGGTGCGCAGCGACCGCCTCTTGTTGTGCTTCGAAAGACAGGGTCCTGAGGGCGAAGCATGTGTCGACGATCGCCTGCAATGTGCAGACTGGGCTGAAGCTGGCGAATGTGCCACGAACCCCAAGTACATGGAGAGCCTTTGCAGGCGGTCACACATCACACTGCTGCGGTTGCTATAGGATATGCTTAAGAGTCGCAGGCTCTCCTGCGGCATCTGCCTTGCAGTTGGGCGGAGTCGACTTCAGTGCAACCTCGCAACATTCGAATCTAGCGATCTTGTTTCGACCTTAGCGGGAGGGGTTGAGAATAGGCCGAAAGGCACAAACGAGGTGGACTCAGCTCGATCCTAGCATGTTTACCCATTCACCTAAGGCAACATCTTGGGCGTGTCGAACGGGAACCTGAGCAGTGGTCCTGAAATCGTAGTGCACCGTGGTATCACCTGGAACTTGGCCGTCGCCAAGGCAGGCGGCTTAAGGGCAGCCAGCTTTCGGGGCATAGGATGGCATAGGTAGGTTCATATCATGGGGAAACCATGGCATTTCGAGTGCCTTGGCTCAGTTTTGGGTGTGCCAGGCACAGAACGACAGCGCGGTGCTCTGCTTCAGCGACACCACGGATCGTGACGCGGGGCGCTGCAGGTCTGTGTGGGGCGTGAGATCCTGGCAGATCATGGAAGGCATCTCTTGTGAGGGCGATTGCCTGGGATGAAAGGTGTGCGGAGTGTCGCTTTCTAAGAGGCCATCCGATGAGGTTGAAGCTGCTGCTGGGATCTCAGCAGGTCTTGGAGTTGCCGCTGGGGGCAGGCCCCAACGAGGCCGAAAGAGTCGACTCTAGACTCCATAAGGAGAAGCTTTTGAAGGCGGCGTGGCGGGCACACGGGGACCACCTGGCGGTGCAGCTGGTGAGCTCCGAACAATGGCTGTCGCAGTTAGCGGCAAGGGCGCAAGGCCATCGCTGGAGGTGTTTGGGATCGATTTCGCAGGTCAGGAGCTGGAGGATGTCGAGGTGGAGCTCGGGTGCCGCGCCTGCCACGCGCCCCTGCTGCGGGAGGGGCTGCAAGCGCTGCACCTGCCGACGGACCTCTGGCAAGCTTGCGCAGAGGCGCATGAGACATGGGCCTCGCGGGGCGTCTCCAGGTGGTGGCCTGTGAGGAGTGCATGCCCATGGGGCAAGGCCTCCCGGTTTCTGCCACCGCAAGATGAGTCTAGCCTTAGCAGGCCACTTGCGGGCCCAGCCTGGGAGGCTCTTCATCTCGGCCCAGAGCTTTCTGGCTGCCACAGGCAGAATAGCTCGACGTCCGAAGTTTTCCATGGCAGGGGACCTCGCGCCGGGCCTCGTTCCCAACGAAGGGCTGCTGCGCTGCAGCTGTGGACGTGTGGTCGGTGAGGCAGATGGCCCCAGAAGGCCTGGCGCACACGTAGGCTTGGGCTTCCGACATGCTAGTTGTGCTCAGGAGCTCCAGGAAACGCAGGAGCTTCTGCACCTGGGGCCACGTTTGCCGCAGCGCGGGCGTGTTGCTGTACAAGCACCGTGCCCTGGCGCTTCTGTGGCCTCTGCTCTTCATGGCAGGCGCTTCCATGCCCTTCCGAGCCCGCAACGCACTGGCCGCCTACACCGAGGTGCTCTGAAATCGATGTCGACATCTTTTAAAGCCATGGCCTTTGAAGGAGGCCGCCGTGACGGCGCACCTGCTGACCCTCCGCGTCAGCGAGGGATCCTCGCGCTTCATCCTGCTGCCCAGCCATCCGCCGCTTGACGCTTTTCGAGCTCAGTGTGCTGCGAGGTGCGGAGATGACATGGGCGAAGCTGCCGCCGAGGCGCTGGAGCTCCGAGTGGTGCTGCCGGAGCTTCTGCTGCTGGCCCCAGGCGCATGGAAATCAGATGAAATCAGGTCCAACCGCTTGTGGCAGGTGAGGTCCAGCCGGTCTCCAAGGTCTGCTAGGGGCTTTGGATGAGGGTCGAGCCTTGAAGAGGTCCTCTGGCGAGTGTGGCGCTGCCATGAGCTGCCGGAGCTAACCCAGGTCGTTGTGCCGCAGGAGACAAGCTGCAACACATCATCTATAATGACTCTTGGATCTTCAGGAGGCCTTTGACGCCGTGTGCTCCAGGTTGCTCTCCTGGGTGCAGAGGCTCAGATCGAAGGTCCCCAATGCTTGCCGCCAGCCAGGCTCCCTGCGTCCTTGTCGCAGGCGCCGGGGAAGGACTGGCAATGCGGCTACTTGCCGCGGCCGCCGGAGTAAAAGCAGGGCCTTAAAAGCAGGGCCTCGGCTGGCCGTTGCCAGCTGTTTGAGGCCTGGACGCGGCGCTGCACGCCGAGAATCTGGCTGCGGCCCTGCAGGGCAGCGGCCGGGTGGCAGAGGCGGAGGCGCCTTCTGTGAGGCCGTCAGGTGGTCCGCCAGGTGTTCATCCGGGAGGCTTTGAGCAGTTTGGAGGCGGCCTTCCCCTTGCAGGTCAGGGACGTGCGTCCCGCGGGTGCGCGCGCCAGGCGCGCGAAGACTATATGACTATGTGTTTAGAGGCTCAGTGAGGTTGGCTCAGATCCTACATCTTCAGGGCCGCTTCAAGGAGGTCTTGAGACATTCGCTTGAGCCGTTCGGGAGGCCGAGCCTCTCTTGCGAAGGGCGCTGGAAGAGTATGAGGCCTCGCTGGGTGCCGAGCATCCGCAGACCTTAAACTGTGTGCCTCGGAGCCTGTGTGGACCATGCGGATCGCATCGAGGCGCGCAATCTGGCGGTGTTGCTGAAGCAGGGCCACTCCACGAAGGCCCTGCCAGAGGCTGAGGTCGGACACCAAGCCGACCAAGCTTCAGCATCTTAGCCTCCTTTCAAGCCTTCCTTATTAAGCTCTTAAATGGCATCTAAAGCATTGGATCCATGTGCGGAGGCGCTGTTGCGACGGGCTGCGCTGGGCTACAAGGAGGTCTGGGGCTCTCAGCACCCGGAGACGCAGCGGCTGCAGAGGCGCATGGCTGCTCTGATTCTCCGGAACCTGTCAGGAACCTGGTGAACTTCCTGAAGTGGCGGCGAAGGGCCCGGGCCCTGGATGCCTTTGCGCGGCCGCTTCAAGGCAATTCACATAAGGGACAGAAGCACAGGGCTCGAGAAACGACAGTCGACGACGATCCTCTGCTTGTATGCCATCGCGGCTGCAGCATGAGCTCTTTACAGGCCTTGCTCGGGGCGTTGCACCTCGCAGCTGTGCAGGTGATGCCTGGAACGCGCTGCAGGCGGGCTTTGAACGGATCTATGCCTAGCCGGCCTAGCCTATCCAGGTGCATGGCGCCTGTTTCCGCATGCCAAGAGCTAGATGGGGCTCTTTCCTGATAGGCGCGTGGTTCCAGCACCGACGTTTGATGCCAGGAGAGAAGCCCGAGGACAGCAAAGAGCTCGACACCAGCATGGAACGCGAAGAAAGCGAGGCACAGGCTGAGTGGCCTTCACTTTCCCCTTCGCATGGCAGGAGTTCTCCTTAGACGCCTTCCCGAAGAGCTGCCGGATGGCGGCTTAGGCGCGGCACGTGGCCTTTTTCGATGTGCAAGGAACTGAAGCCGGAAGAGGCCAGAGCTTGTGAGGCACCCAAGGTAGGGAACTTTGCTCAAGTGGCATGAAGATTCAGGTGGAAGCTTGTATGGACAGCTGCAGAACGCAGTACTTACTGCCTCGGCAGCCAGTGAAACCGCTGCCAGAGGATGAGAGGAAGATCTGTTTCTTGGCACTACAACGGTCCGGGGATCATCGAAATTCATTTCAATCCAGCTTCAAACATAATCCACAATCATCAAACATATCAAACGATATACAAAAGATGATCACGATGATCATCATAATGCTTAATCGTAATGGTCGTAAATTCCATTATATATATATACATAATCATCATACATGTCAATGACAAGCAACATAACGTTTCATCAACAAAAACAATTCTACAAGCAAACCGTTCTTCGCCATAATCATATTTAACAATAATAATAATAATTAATAATAATAATCATCATCATAGACTTTTATCATATTAGCATAACAGCATAAATGTTTATCATAATAAACACATGCAAAAAGTCACCATAAAGCTGTTCGTCAGTACTTTCTTTCAATGATGAGTTTGCAATCTGCAAGCCATGCCAGCGGCACATTGGCAGCCTGCCCAGGTTACAACGCTTGCATTGACCACTGCGTCATGGGCCGATCCCAGGACGGTAGAGCGCGGCCGCAATGTCCGCTGGTGTGTCTCGCCTAGGTGTGAACCACATGGCATGTTCCGAGGAACGGCTATAGCGAGCGGTCGGGTCCTAAGGAAAGGCATAGCTGAAGGGCACCGTAGCTTGATGTGGCAAGATGCGAGGCTCTTCCTTCACTTTTCACATGTTTGGGAAGACTGCCTGAGGTATAGCGTGTGGGAGAGACCCTTGGCGAATCGCCTTGTGACGGGAGCAACAGCTGAGGCTATGACAAGCTTGACCCCGAAAAGGAAGTGGCCAAAGCAGCTGCTGAGAGTGTGGCCTAAGCCAAAAAGGTGCCTCAAAGCCTGAGTCCTGATTGGACTCCAAGTTCGAGCCTTTGGTGAAACACGAAGCAGTAGTTGGCAAGCTAGAATGTCTAGCAGCCTTCAAGCCTAGCCCACTCAGTCCGCCATGCGGCTAGACGATCTCATTAGGGGGCTGCGCCCTTCCTGCAGACAGAACGAGGCCTTCGGAAGCTGAGTGGATGCCTTGATGCGTGCAGGTCGCCGGACTTTGCTACGAGCTGCCCAGGCCTTGCGGCCGTGGCTTGAAGCTGCGGATGCAAGGCTTGGTGAAGCTCCCGAGACTTGCGCCTAGAGTTTGAAGCTGTGAAACTGGCTTCGGATCACCTATGATCACCTGATTTCTTGCAGGAAGCGGCTTCTTGGAGACGCCTGGCGCGGTGGCAGCCAAGGCCCCAGAGCGCTCTGGGCCCTTGGATCCTCATGGCAACCCCTTCGAGTCGAACAAGGCACGTATTTGGAGTCACCGTGGGCCTTTGACTCCAGGTCTGCGGCCACTTGCTGGCTCCGGGGGAACAGAGATGCTGCGAGAAGAGCAGTGTGGATGCGTGCCACCAGTGCTGTGGCTCGTCCGAACTCGGTGCAAGAGCTCTTGACATCTTAAGAGGACTTTGTAGGACCTTTCGTGGGCCATCAGTACCTGGTGCACCTCGCTAAGGCATCCAGCGCAGCTTCGAGGGGATCGAGGGCCAGCCGACCAGCGACAGCTGCAGACACACCTGCGTCAGCATGTGCTACAAGGGTGGGAGGTCTTTTATGAATATAGATGAAAGCATTATGTACTGCCGTACTGCCACGAAGTTGTCCAGCACAGAACAGATAAAGTGACATAAAATGTAGGACACATCGACTTTCTAACCACTTGAGTTGGCCAGGTGAAGGGAAAAGGCTTGGGACGCATGTGCCCAGATGCCCCGAGGATGCAGAGGCCAAAGTGAGCCTGTATCCCAAGAGTGACAAGGCGCCTTAGACCTGAATCTTGGCTGCTCAACGCAGGACGCCAAGCTAAAGGACTTCGTTCACCTTGCCGCGGAGTGAAAATCTGGCGGCCTGTGGGGCGGTGGGCCGTGGCTGAGGTTCACCCAGAGCTCTGAGCTAGACAAAAGAGCTTCCGGAGACGAAGGGACCTGAAATGCTCTGCAGCCCTTCGATTTTGGAGGAGTCCATGGATGAAGAGAAGGATCTCACGGTGCGGGCTCTTGTGCAGAGTGTTCAGGCACCAGAACACATAGGTGTGAGCTCGGCTTGCAAGGACAAGATCAGTGAGATGATGCCCCGAAACTCGACGGCCCGGCACCTCATGCTCCAAGACGCCTTTGCTGTCAGGAAACCCAGCTCTTCCGGAGGATGGGGGAGGCTTGGGATGCTGAAAACGTTGTCCAGGAAAGGCCGGCAGCTGCAAAACGCGCCATCCGCCACCCTCCTAACCAGCGCCGCTTGTCCAAAATGAGAAAAAAAAACATGTTGGATGTCCAAGGTGGTGGCGGCCACACTGGCACCTCTTAGCGTTGAGGACATGAACACTGTTTTGGATTGAGGACTTTGGGATCAGGAGAGGCAGTTGATCCTCGAGACCAAGGGCGTCAAGCAGCGCCTGGAGTTGGTGCTGGCGCGAGTCTCTGAGTCTCTCGAGCGGCGTGGCAGGACTTCCTCCAGCGCGAGTCCCAAGCGATGCGCGTGTCCTCGCAAATCAGCGAGAGCATCCAGAGGCCGTGGCGGCAAGCTAATCTGCTTGTGTTCGTGTGGCAGGTCTCGAGATCAGGAGATGCGACTGGCCCCTCCGGCATGTGAAGGGTCCCCAAAAGGTCTCTCGAATGGGCTTGGCCTGCTGGTTTGGGCACCGCCAGATGGCTCTTCAACGACAAGCCCAGGAGGCGTAGACTCGGTGTAGACATGTCATGCGCTTGGGAATGAGCGTGAAGCCGTCTTCTCGTCAGATTCAGCGAGAGCTCCAGCGATTGCAACAGAAGAAGGACCCGTTTTGGAGCCAATGATTTAGGCGGCGCCAGGACAGGCAGCCTGAGCAATCCGACGATGAAGGCAGAGCTGCTGGCGTGATGCCCACTTCCGTGGCAGGTGCGAGTTCCGAAGAGGAGGAGGATGAGATTGGGCACTTGGGGGAGAAGCTCGCCAAGGCTAGGATCATCGAGAGCCACGCCTTGGATCAGGCTGACCTGCCGGAGGATGCAAAGAGGATCGCCAAGAAGGAGCTCAAGTGGGGCGCCCGAAAGCTTGGCATGCCTTGGGTCCAAGGCGGTTGAAAGGCCTACAAGCTCATCATCCGGAGTACACCTCCACACACAGCCAGCTCCTTTTGGGTCGCAGCTAGGGACCCGAGGCTACCTGGAGCTCCTTGCCAGCTTGCCCTGGAAGTCCCAGACCAAGGCTGTCCAGTGAAGCTTGGCGCACGTCGCGGCCAGGAGTCCTTCGACCTGCAAGAGGCTCGAAGCCTCTTGGATGAGGACCACCGTGGTCTGGAGAAGGTGAAGATCCGGATCTTAGAGTTCTTGGCGGTGCAGAAGCTACGAGGCCTGCACCGTGCGCTTCGGGATCTCTTGGAGTCCAGCAGCTGCCGCCGGCGTTGGGTCAAAGTAGAGCCATGAAAGCCAAGCTTTCTAGCGATGCGGCAGAGAAATGCCGAGGTGCAGACCCTTCAGACCTTCAGACATGCTAGCACATTGTAGTTCAAGCTCTAAAGAGATGCAAGTGCTCATCCCGGGCGGCTTGAGATGAGCCTGGCGGGAGCTAAAGGCCTCATTTCGCATGAGCCGCAAGCGCCTGCGCAGCAAGCAGCAGAGCGAGGCGCTCTCCGAGATGGCTCTCAGCGACTTGCTGTTAGGTGTCATGTCCAGATCGCCCGAGTGGCTTGGTGCTGGGCCCCCGGCCGGGCTGGAAGGCTTGTAAGTAGCTCACGGCCAGGCAACGGGTGGATCAAGTCTTAGCCGAGCTCCTTGCGAAGGGCTTCGGCAGGTGGTCAGAAGCGTTCTATGTCAGTTGGATGGCAGGACCTGCCCTGTGATCGACATGGGATGCGCCTACCACGACTTCTCGAAGGGCCTACTGCGTGCGGCTGACAATAATATTGAAGCATTTAAGCGTACAAGGCACCGGAGTGGACTTGGAGGCTTTCCCGGAGGTGTGCGGGACTCAGGTCTTACCATGTCTAGGCCTGGAGTCCTAATAGCTAAGGCTGGCGCTCATCGAGCGATCCATGAAGAGCTTGAGTTGTTGCCACCAGGGGCTGCGAGGCTGGCAGGAAAGGTGGCTCGACTGTTGGCGGCTCAGGGCTCAACGTGATCGCTCGACATTACGAGGGGCCGGCGGAACAGGAGACTGAAAGCTTTCGAGGACGTTCGAAGTGGTGCTGAGAGAGGACCGGCTGTCTTTTCACGCCGACAACTTCGTGGTTGACGACTGGGTGCCCCTCGACCCTACCGTTGGAGCATGTTGCTTTGTCGGGGTAAGGTTTGGATGCATCCTGAGACAGGAGCGAGCCATACGTATGGGTCTGCGCATGGAGCTTGGGAGGAGGGCAGCGAAGGGCTCACGCTCCACTTCCGGGAGCTCGAGGGGGCTGGCGAAGTCTGCATGAAGGACACGGAGGTCGTTGGCTTCTGGTTCCGCGTCAGGAGGTGGCCGGGCACCTCTATTGGCAGAGTGGAGAGGCTATGCGGCTAGATCGGCCTAGGTTTCGGAAGACATCTCGCATGTAGTCGATCTAGCTTAATCTCGCATCTGAATGCCTTGATGAGAGGTGCGGCATCATTGGAGCCATGGCATTCCACCAGGTGGAGGAGGTCTGAGACAGCCTGGCCCCTGTGCTTCTGTCCTGCAAGTGTCTCAGGTCGCTCACCTGGCGCTGGTTACGCCCAAGCTTTTTGAGGTCGGGGATAGGCTTTCAGGGCACGTCTGGAGAGGTGGTGCCAGCTGGAGAACGAGCTCATGCGTCGAGAACAGGTGCCATCGACAGCGTTTCGCGACCGGAACTGAACGGAGTAGGGCCAAAGAACAAGGCTCAGAGCTGGCGGCCCAGGCGGAATGGCTTTGCCGCTTCGTTGCTGCCGGGCTCTTGGCCGGTGTGGAGCACGAGGCATGGCGGTCTCAGATCAGCCTCCAGTGAAGAAGAAGGTGATGATGATGATGATGATGATGATGATGATGATGATGATGATGATGATGATGCCTTTTCATGAAGAGCATCTCCATCTCCCACGCACTGTAGCATCGTAGCCACGGAAGAGGTGCTGGAGCAATTCCTGACCCGCTGGATGCCTGTCTGTCCGACTCCCAGTGCCCAATCACTAGCACGCTAGCTATTTTTAGGCTCCCCGCTGCGCGAGAGCCCGCTCAAGGTGCCCAAGAGCTGCAGGACTCAGGTTGCCGTGCCACGGCCACTACTCTTTCGCCTGCAGAGGACATGGCTAGACCCATGGCTAGAGCTTTCAGTTGAGTGAAGAGTGAAGTGACGACCGCGCCGCCGCAGTGGCTCTTTCTTTTAAGTCAGCGGCATGCCCTCTGGTATGGCCCCTGGGCGTGATTCAGGCCGGCACGACACCTACTCCAGTCCTATCATGCCATATTATATACCTGTGGCCCTTGTTCCGCCACAATTCCAACCGCAAATGGAAATTCACAAGAAATTTGGATATCCCACGCCCGTTGTCACAGCAAAACGCTTATAGCTGCCGCAGAACAACTTCGAACGCCTTCGAACGGTTTTCTCCGCCTTTTGCGCTGATCTAATTAGATGCCTCCCGTTTCCTCTTGGCCGGTGCCCGCTTTGCAGGCAACCAAATTTAACAGGATCTGGCACAGGTACCTCTCAATACTACGGATAATTAATCCAAATGCACGTGCTCAACTTAAAGTTGCCTTTTGAACGGTTACCGAACGGTTTTCGAACGCCGAACGCCTCTCAAACGGGTACGGGTTTCGACGGGAAAAAGATGGAAAAAGGCAACTTAAAGTCACCTGTTGTCGCCTCCAAAGCTCCGAACGGCTTCGATTGAATGCTGGTGGTGGCAACTCATATGATGATATAGCGCTGCCGATATTTGATGTTTAGGTTTATATGGAAAAGTTTAAAATGAACGGTCTTGATCGCAAAAAGTCGCCTTTAAGTCAAGCGCTGTAGGAATTCCTCCGGCAGATTCCGGCAGTGACCGGATTCATACGAATTCTGGTTTACCCTTAGAATTCCTCGTGTAGAGGTGTAGCAGTAGCAGGTAGCTATTTATATATTATATAGTCCCAAAGTGTGGAAGCTGTCAGGTGGGAGCGAGGCCGAAGATGCTAAGGGGCCCCACAGTGCCGTGGCGGAAGCGGTGCTCTATGCCAAGCAGTCACTTGGATTCTGCTACTGAGAAATGCTCGTTGAAATCCGCTGGCGCCGAGTCAAATGTCCATCGCGCAGCTGGAAAACGCCCTTGCGGAGCAGCAAAGAGAGTTGCCTTTGGGCCGAATCGAGTCCTGTTGGCTTGGCACAGAGGCACATGTTGGTGGCGCATCACTACGAGACGGCGCGGCAGATGTTGGTGGCCCGGGACCAGACGCTGCGCTGCAGTAGAGCGCAGTAGAGCTAGTGCTTTAGAGCGACTTCGAGTCTTTAAGGATGGCCATGGCGTGCCAGATCGAGAACCAGGAGCTTCGAGCGCAGATCGGAGAGTTGAGGAAGCAGAACTCGACCCCCGTGGCTCGGCAGCTTTTGAGTTTTGCTCCTAGCCTTGAGGCCAAGCGGCAACGCGATCAAGCGCTGTTGAGTAGGCAGCATATGCAGTCTCACAAGGTGCTTCTGAAGCGTGGCTCGGTGGTTTGCTGCCTTTTCATGGCTTTTCAGGTGATCAGGAGGCACGCAAGACGGAGCAAGAGAACCAGCAGCTGCGGTCGACGTTGGCGGAGATGAAGAGTCGACCTCCAAGGCCGAGGCACGGACTCGTTTTCGGGCGAAAAGAGTGTGCCGAGGACGGCGGAGGATGACGTGGCCATGAATTTCGGGCTCGGCACCCAGCGTGTTGCCATCTATTGGCACCTTCAAGGCACTCTAAGGTAAGGCGTTTCGGGGGTGAGGTCCGATGACAACTCGCCGGTGAGTCGTAGCCAGATCTCGGGCAGGAGCGGGACCTAGGGCCTCTTAAGATCTCTTAAGCCTAGGATCCCCGACTTCAGCGCGCAGCCGTCCACGGTCCGGCCGTCCACCTCGCATGGCAAGAGGAGCATGGAAACACGGGATGAAGCGACAGGTGGGGCCCCCTGGGGGGTGTACGCAGCGTAGTGGTCTGTGCGACGCAGGTGTGAACCTTCTCATGGCCTTGAAGCTACCGGGTCAAGTCTACGACGAGGGTAACTTCTTCCCCAAGGACGAGACGAGCGACTCGGAGGAGCCGGACCTACCGCCCTGGGATGCCGAGCTCACGAAGCGGCCCAAACGGGTGCCTCTCTCGAGAGCTTTCGTGTACTGTAAGCAATACACATGAAGGTATGACAATGTACAGTAGCATATATCGGGCATATAGAGTCATAAGAAGCCAGGCTCGGTGTGAGCTTGGGACTTGGGGTGGCTGTGCGAGGCGGTCGCTGTGATGGACCTGCGTGAGCGGATGCGGCAGATGTTCAAGACGGGCCAGGTGAAGTCTACGGAGCTCTACAAGGAGGACGGCTATTGCAGCGGCCTGGCGACAGCAGGTAGAGCCGCTCGGAGCCTTATTTCTGAGGTCGGCTTGCGAGCCATCAACACTTTGAGACAGTGGTCTATGCCTTCATTGTGGCCAACGTGATCTGGCTCGGCATCGACGCTGTGGTGAACACGCAAGACTTACTGGTGAACGCACCCGCATACGTCATCGCGGTGGAGAACATCTTCTGCGTCTTCTTCTTATCGGAGCTCTCGATCCGTTTGGGCGCCTACAAATCATGGATCGTAGCCATCAGGGTGCCCTGGTGGCTTCAAAGTGACGTCGAGATCTTTTAAGATGGCCTTTTGTGAGACATCAAAGGCTTACGTGACATGTAAGAGGACCCCTGGATCATGATCGACTCCTTGCTGGTACTGGGCATGATTTTGGAGACCTGGATCTTCTTCCTGCCACCCGCCAGGCACACATGCCCCTATTCGCACCAAGGATCTTGCAGTTCTCCGATGTGGACTTCTCCTTGGTTGATCAGTCCAGCTTGAGACTGCTAAGGGTGCTCCGCGTGTCGCGCGTGGCGCGCATCGTGCGAATCCTGCGGGCCCTGCCGGAGCTGCTGATTCTGGTCAAGGCGGCTCAGAAACGACGAATTTGGTGCGAGTCGAAGCTAAAGGCGCATTATAATATATCTTAGAACTATAAAGGCACACTTATTTCTGCCTTGTCAACATTTGTCAACTTTGCGCCTCGTTTGCGCGAAGAACGCGCAGTCTCGAATTTAGGCTTCTGAATGCTTGTGGCGAAGAGTGTACATTTTGGGAATCTGCAGTTCTGAATAGGTTTCATAGCGCACATTTCTGCCTCGTTTGGGATAATCTGCCTCTGAGGGTTTGCGCCTCGTTTGGGGATTTGCGCCTCGTTTGGCCTCCGCACAGAAATATCCGCTCGTTTGAAGTTATAGGATTATATCTCTATACCGTCTATACCTATCTGTACTATATAGCCATAGCCATAGCTTTAAGTTTTAAGCATCTTCAAGCTCATCGACCGCATGATTTTGATTCTAGCGCCAGGCTCTAGGTGTTGCGACGCGCTCAGTGTTCTTCACGTTCTGCCTGGAGCCCAGCCATCTAGCTGGCTCATAGCGGCCGAGGTCTACTGTGAGAGCCTCAGGGGCGAACCACCTCGGATACTGAGTCGTCGGCCTAGGATGCTCACCATTTACCTCTTTGCTCTCGCTTGTACCACCATCGGCAAGGCGTGGATGGACTGATTGAAGGCCGCTTGGTGTGGCAGGACACGCCATCCGGGGCCCTTTATTTC
>CAWVNT010000038.1:0-21099 GCA_963930775.1 Cliona cf. orientalis
GGGGACACTAAAACCTAGATAGGGGGCGAGACAGGGAGCGAGGACAGGGGCGAGACAGGGGGCAAGACAGGGGCGAGACAAATTATACTAGGTTTTAGGGTCCCCACCACCTGATACCTGTGAGACCTTACATTGTAGCATTTTGGTGGGGACACTAAAACCTAGATAGGGGGCGAGACAGGGAGCGAGACAGGGGGCGAGACAGGGAGCAAGACAGGGGGCGAGACAGGGGGCGAGACAAGTGAAACGAAATTATACTAGGTTTAGGGTCCCCACCACCTGCAGCAAAAAAACTTCGATTACCACCTATAGTGGTGAGGTGTCCCCACCACCTGAAAATAGAACCACCACCCAATGTACATTCACAGAGCCGCAAAAGGCCTTCATAGGTCCCCACCACGGGCCTAAAATTTTGGGGCAAAAAAACAGCCAATCGACCACTAAGGTGACTCTAACGAGCCACCAATAACTTATTTACAGCATCCACAACAATTTTGAGAGTCCTTTCTTGCCATTTTCTTCATCACATCATTTGATTTTTTTCCCCGTTTTACCTTTGAATTGGACCATAGCTAAAAAGTGCTTGAACTTCACACAAGTAACCACATTGCTCATGATTAACAAATACATGTACGCAATAAATCGCGTCACAGATCTTTCTATGATTCGCTAATGCAGCTTTATTGACTTCGGCAATAAATATCTATAGCAATCTACATTGTAAACATCAATGTATCAACATTTTCAATAGAATTAGAAAGCAATTAATGCTTACTTTAAGATGACAACAGGTGTGAAGCTGGACATGTTATGATAATTTCCCAGGGGCCAACCCTTTGCGCGCCATCTCTTTTGTTTACAAACACGTGGGCAAACCCCCGAATGTACCAACTCCTGGACGTGTACTACACAACCTACTTTAATTCGAAACCCATTTACAGAGCTTAACGTATGAACATCTATGCTGAAAGAAGTCGAGCTGCTCTCAATATCTAGATCTAGATATTTACCTTTTTAGGTTGCCCTCGGCCGTAACCATTTCTACTTTTGCGCGAATTTTTGCTGAACGGCACTGGCCCCTTTAAGTTATTTACGATCCCAGCGTTAGTGACAACTCCATCTTCTTTGCTAGGACTTCTCTTAATGGTTCTCTTAGCTTTCCTTATGACTCTATCCTCCTTAAAAGGAACGTTTTCCATCGAGTCTTTGGAAAAATATCCAGATCCACCATCTTGAATTTGGACGTCGTGTATTTGCTCCATGGTTTCTGACATAATTCTCCACTCAGCAGTAATGGACTCTTCTAAATTGTCGATATATACAATAAACACTTTTACTATATTTCGATTTGGTGCGAAAAGAAAACAAAGTATGCACAGTTAATTGAATTTGAAAAGAATAAGACTGTCAAAATAAAGAATTGCAATGCATTGAAGAGAGTGGCTTCTGTTGTCCTACTAGAGTCGACGCACCCAATACTCGTACACAAGTGATTTTTTGGGGTCATAACTCGGAAACTTTTCAAGCAATTTTTGCTTTCTTTTTCACATCAATAGACACCATTATTGAGAGATAAAAATATTGATATCAGCAAAAGAAATATTTGTCACATATTCTTCGAGATCTTCAATGCTATTGTTGCACTATGACTTTTGGGCGAGTACTGATACACCGACTCTAGCCCGAGTTCCTGGCCTGACAGGGAACATGATCATATAGCCTCTGACTTATTCAATATCATGAAAGTGACCGAGAAATGAAACCGGATGTTTACGTCTCCAAAGCTGCACATGTTGAGGGCTTTCCAAATCCTTTGAAAAAATTGGCGGGACAATTTCTGGACAGAATCGATTATCGCTCACAAATATTTATTATTATGTGGAGAAATTAAATTGTATTTATTGTATTAATTTGACATCAAACCAAAACAAATGGTGAGTTATATCAACGTCTACATGTAATTCCGTGTCCACTTTAATCAAAATTTCGTCAATTTGCTAAGTTTATGTATTCTGTCATGGTGATGAAAAAATTTTCAGGAGTATGTGAAGAATCTACTACTAGGTGTTCAAATATTTAATTACATTCAATCGGACTCAGAACACACTGTGATTAGTGTACCTAACAAACAAGTACTGAACAATGTATAGATACATTCAAACAGAAGTTGGGAATATCATTTGCCACATACAGGAAACCAAAAGATTTCGGGGACAGAGGTGAAAATATATAACATTTCCGAGACCACATATTTGCAATTAATTTCCGTAACCAAACCCATTGCACTATATTCAAGACCAAACCAAACATTTATGTTTTTTTGTTTTTTTTAGAATTCCCGGAAAAACTGGCTGTTCATTTGCAGTACAGGAATCAAAGGAACCCCTTACCATTCTTCCACTAGTACCTCAAACAAACACAGCACATGTAATTCTTCTGGAGTTTATTCGCTTGACTGCAATTATGGTCCTGACAGGAATAAACCAATAAGCAGAAATGGTTGGACAGAAAAAACAAAGGAGAAGGATGTGGATCACAACCAACAGCTTCTGTGTCCAAGTTGTCATACAGCGAGGACACAAAGTGGATTGTCCAGCAAAATATGCATCAAAGAGACTTATCGTTTAGATTGCAAATACGACGTAGTGATGTCTAGTTATGTTAACACAACCAAGAACAATTCTGTAACCAAATTGTGCAGGCATAAACCCACCATTTCTTTATTCTTCAGGAAACAGACACGTCCTGCTGTATGCATTGAGTCACTCCTTCACAACTCATTAGGGAACGACATGAAGTGGATGAGATGCATATACATTCAGTTACCGCATGTCAGCGCTCATCAGAACCATGGACATTATCAGGTACAATCAATGTAATATTTTTTTTTAAGGAAAGGAAGAATTTCGTATCGAAACATAAGTCATTTAAATAGAAGAACGTGATTCTTTGTGGTAAAATTCATCTTATTTCAGTACAACAGACTTTACAATCCTGTGGACAAGAGAGTCAAGGAAAGAGTTAGGAAGATGCTTCTCATGGGTGTCACTCAAAGATCGGAAATGCGTCGCCATATCAACATATTTGTTGAAGAAAACTTTCCTCGGTGTCGAAACTGGATACATCTTACTACCCTAGCGATCAGTGTTTAAGCTCCATCATGTACAGGGCTATGATTATGCACAGGCACACACACATGGACCAGGAGAAAGTCCTCAGTCTTGTAAAATAAACGTTACTTATTCTAATTTTGTTTGCACTAGTTAACCCAATTCAGTGACCGAATTCAACACTTTTATGAAATCTTGTAGGTGCACAAGTAGAAGGAGTCCAGGAAAGACTTTTCTATTTCCATCCAGCAACTCAAGAAAAGGATGTAGAATCTGACGACGACACCACGGAAATGTTTAGTGTTGACGAAATGGCAGAGGATGATATATTATACGGCCAACCAACCACATTCGAGGGCGGAAAGCGGGAACACATTCCTTTTTGTTCATCAATCTGTAGAACAATTAGCTATTTTAAAGAGGTAATAGAGTTGTAAAGAGCAAATTTGTTCTGTCCACAAATGGGAATAACTTAATTATTATCCTATGTATTTTTCAGATACCCTAATCTCGTTTTGATGGACGTGACATACAAAACATGCAAGCTTTCACTACACTGATGTCGGACAGGCGCAAGTACTTTTTGGACCATACCATAAGAATGCCAACCATTGGACCCTTGTATACATTGATATGGTGACAAAGACACTTCTTTACGTTGACCCTTTGGGCCCTCCTGATGAGCAAAGTGTTGCCGAAAATTTCTCGTATCATTGGCTTGAATGGGCTCTTCTGCACAACAACGCTTTGCCCCAGTTGTCAGTTCCGGAAACACTTAGAGCTGTTACGACACAGCATGCAGTACAAAGAGACAGTCGTAATTGTGGAATATTCACCATGTGTGTACGTAATGGGTATTATTCCCACTAAGTTACTTATAACCTCAAATTTGGACACGGAATACAGTTTGCATTTTTCTTTCAGTTCGCGAAGAGATTACTGCAAGGTGTGGGTTTAGTTGTGCCCGTAATTCCTGGTTGTGAAGGGCCACAATTGCGGCAGAACTGCTTGATGCAAGTGAAAGTTTGCGGGAGTTATGTGCCAAATGTGGGGCTAAACTGTCAACAGTACAAGGAAACTTGATAACTTGTACAGGGATTTGTCTTCCTAGATGAACATTTCATTCTAAATGCGTTCCAGAAACTTGCCGCTCAGATCCCACTTTCAAGTGCTTAGTTTGCGACCCATCAAAGTGAGATGATTTCTGTTTTCGATGTAATTCTGGTCCGACTGAAGATATTATCCTTTGTTCTCGAAATAATTTGAATGGATGCTCCAATTTTGTTCACCGCCCATGTGTTGCCACAATGAGAAATGTTTTTACTTGTGGACTTTGTTGAACGTTGCTATAAATTTTGCAGAAATACAACTATGACCAAAGTAAATAATTTACATGTATTTTTATTTATTACAAATGACAAATAAGTTACAAAGAAAATCAACTAGTCTACACATTGTAACTTTAACAAAAGGCACAAGTTACGTTTTCGAGAACAAAACAAACCATTTACGATTTACAATAACGACAACAAAGGATACCTGAAATAAAAATGTATATAAAGTTTCCGGGGACAAAAAGTCCCAGTAAAAAAATTCAGAGACCAATGTCTCTGCTTTCCTGCACACAGTGATTCTGAATTTAGAAAATTTGAAACCCCTTATTGTTCCGTGCGTATATTGGCGAGCTCCATGCCTAGTCAGCTTGGACTTTTCTTTGCTTTCTGTGAGCTCCGCCGCAACTGTCGGAAAACTTTGCATCCCCCCACCCACATAAAAACCCTGGACCGAAAACAAAATAAACACCTACATTTCAGTCCGCCAACCTGGTATGGAGAACCGTAGCTAAAATAAATTTTGTCACAAAATCACTGTGGCTCAAAAACCCTGGACCGAAAAAGAATGGACACCTACATTTCAGTCCGCCAAACTGGTATGGAGAACCGTAGCTAAAATTAATTTTGTCACAAAATCACTGTGGCTCAAAACCCTGGACCGAAAAAGAATGGACACCTACATTTCAGTCCGCCAACTGGTATGGAGAACCGTAGCTAAAATTAATTTTGTCACAGGTTTGGCGAGGTTGTTTCGACACTTCACTAGACAGTCCGGGGTAAATTTTAACAATGTCCGATCTAATAAGGACCTAAAGCAAATTTCAAAAATTAGCACAAATTCCGACACCTAATGAAATAATTTCCTTCAATTTTGTTCACAATTTGGAATATATTTGACAAATTCGGTGACAGCAAGACCAAGCTTGCCATGCTTACCAATTGTGGGCAAGCTAATAAATATGTCCGACTGGGTTTTTACATAAGACGCATCAGGGTTTACAAACATGTTTAAAAGTTGATGAACACTTGTTCCGGGACCACGACAATTTGTAAAAGGGTGTATATAAGAACAAGACAAAAACATTTAGTCTAGTTGTGGAACTCCATCCCCTTCATGCAACTTCATAAGAACATTATTTACACATTTGGACGTCGCTATTATTCGGATACGGATTTCCTTAGGGATAGAGTTTCACAACCGGAATGGTACATAGTAAAGACAATCACAATCGTGGTCCCAAAACAAGTGAACAATTTTGATGATCAATGAAGCCGCCTACAAGAATTACGTGTACAAATATGGCTGAAAGAGAATGCGTTTACAAAATTCACACTTATTTGTTCACGATCAAAAATGGCTGAAAGAGAATGCGTTTACAAAATTCACACTTATTTGTTCACGATCAAAAATGGCTGAAAGAGAATGCGTTTACAAAATTCACACTTATTTGTTAAATTTAAATCCCTGAAATTTATTTGTTCACATAATTGTACACGCATAATTGTAAAAAGTCATATCCGAGTAGAATGTCATTTCCAAGTTGTCCTCGGCCGCAGTTCGCGTTGTGTCACTACAGCACCGGGACTTTTCTTCTTCTTCTTGATGTGGCCAGGTTTCATTTTCTCTGGAGTCGCCGCCGTCCTCTTAGATCCCTGGGATTCGTCCTCGGAATCCATTTCCTTGGCTGGACTTTTCTGTGTCGGTGGAGCTTTGTTCCCGAAAACTGGACTCGGCAACTGAGACTGTGAATCTGCATCTTCTTCGGTGGTTTTTTCTTGTTTAACTTGGATGTCGAATGGAACTGACGCTGCCGGAATGCCTGGTGTGACACCTAAAAGTACTAGGTCTTTGTCCTCATCGTCTATTTGTTCAGATTTCACTATCACTGGCATGCTAATTTCATAAACGACATCGACAACATGTCCAAGAATTGGATCGTCCTGGGAATTGTTTATTTTCACATACTTCATCTGGCGCTCAGGTACCTGTCCACATAGAAGAGACCTCTCTAAATGCTCAAGAAATTCCGTGCCCACACGCCTGGTGTACCCCATGTACTGCACTGTCTCACACATCTTTCGGAGCCGTTCCCTTGCGTCCACAACCGTACTCTCGACAGCCAAATTCTTGCCATATGCTGCCATCAGGGCACAACGGAATTTGTTTATTTCATCACGTATGTCGTCTTGGAACTCTCTGAATTTATTGTCCATTCTCTGCTCCATTAATTTTCTTTCCATCTCTGAACATTTCTCTTCTAGATCTGCCTTCTTCTGTCGCAGCTCACTGACTACAGCTGGGTCTTCTTCCGCCTCCAAATCACCTTTTTCGGGCATCTGATCGCCAGTGCTGCTTGAATCTATTCGTGCCCGTTTCTTTTTCTTCTTCTCTGTTGATTGCCCAGAAGTCATATCTTCGGAGCCTGAATCCGTGGCGACAACTTTAGTTTGTGTAGAATCCGGTTTGTTCAACTCTTGCACGTCGCTGTCAGAGTCAGACTTGTTCACAGGTCATGCTGGCACCAAAGGTTTGCTTTTGGAATGTTTTGTCTCTGAACTCTTGCTGTTCCTCAACCTTTTCAGCTTCAGTTTTGCAGATTCGTTCTCCTTCTGCAGGCGGTTGATCTTGTTCTGTTGGTCCTGCATTACATCGCGCAACGAGTCCAACTTCTTGTTGATATCTGTCTGCTGTTTGTGAGTGTACCTCGATTGTTGCCTCTTTCTGCTTGGTGGATGGTATTCACTGCCGTCTGCACCCAGCAAAGTGGTGAACTGATTTTCGTCCTTGGAACCAGACACAGACACTATATCATCGTCAATGTCCTCAACTTCAAGAATGTCATCCTGATGCTTCCTTTCCATCTGTTTCATTCTCGAACCTCGAGACTTGGACTTGGCTGCAACAACCTCTTCAACTTTTTTGGAAAGCCTACCACTGGATTCCTCTGCTTCTTCAGTGACCACAGTACTTACAATGTCATGCAATTTGTTGACGTAAACAGATAAAGGCGTACCCCTCTTGGGGCCTGTTATATTGTGATCTAATGGTTGATTAACAAGTTCACCCATAAATTCCATGAACAGATGGATAACTAACCCAACAATTCCGGGACCAATGCCATGGGTGTAGTGGTCGAAACACTCGTTGGCTTCGTAGTAATGTTCAAACATGGTGAGCGCTTCGTACATCATTCCGGCGTTGTTGCTGCACGCTGGTTTGGCGATGTGGTCCAGTATCCTGCCGAAATCGAAGACAAGCTTCACGCCTTCAGCTGCAAAGATATGGAATGTTTACTTAATTATCAATTCCGAGAAATAATTCTCTTCATTTCACTACCAAATAAGACATGTGGGCTGAATTATCAATTCCAACAACGATTTTATTAATTTCACGACCTAATGACACATTATGTACACTGAATTATAAATTCCGACAACAATTTTCCTTTATTTCACTACCAAATCAGACATCATGTTTCGGAACCAACTTACCCTCTAAAAAATTACTGAAACTAGTCAGCCTCAAATCGTTCCTCATTTTCTGGGGATCCTGCTCGACCATCATATTCTTGAGAATGTCGTCAATAGCAGAACTGTGACAGGAATCTTTGTGTATGACTCATGTCAAAGAAGTTGGCATCATGTATTCTGGATGTCCTGTGCGCCTCCCAATTTCGTCACCATAAAGTAGGTACAAGGCCTT
This sequence comes from Cliona cf. orientalis, assembly GCA_963930775.1. Lineage (NCBI taxonomy): Eukaryota > Metazoa > Porifera > Demospongiae > Clionaida > Clionaidae > Cliona > Cliona cf. orientalis. The sequence continues at coordinate 8,148 of CAWVNT010000038.1, forward strand.
GGGTTTCCCGTCTACTGGTGGGAGGTTCTTTAGCAGTTGTACGTAGTTACGCTCCGGGATGTGAACCTCTAGTTACCGGTAATCTCACGATGGGTCTTACGATCCGTTCCAGTCATAAGCAAGAGTTATCTTCAGTTTACCAGTTTATTGATGTACTGTACAGTCTATGTATATATGAAGCTCTCCGGCATTGAAGCCTAAGTTGTCTACTGGTTCTGTCACTCTCCTTCTTCTCCCACTCCATCTCGATCTGGTGCTCTCGTCGCTCATCCCCGCACTGTACTTGTGCAGGACTATATATACTAAACTAGTTGCGATATGATTGGCTACAATTGGCAGGTGCTACTATTGGTCACACACTTCGGCTAGGTCCGTGAGGCTCTACACCGGTGAGTGTGTAGTCGACAGCAGCACGGGACTTTGGGACCGTGCAGTCCTCCTTTACCCGGTTTAAACTTCGATACTTGTATTGAAGTTTAACTGCCAATAATAGCTGGAGAATACACACTACTCTTTCCTACTTTAATTGTCAGTGGGGAAGCTTGGGTCCACTGATATGAAGTTGGTGCTACTTTACATGTGGGGTACTCGCTTGTTGTGAGAATCTTTCCTACTTTATGTGTATTCTCTTTAGGTTTTTACTTTTTGAATGAGAGCCTTTGTCGCTTGGGGTATGAGAATGCGAAGTACAATTTTCACAATGCGAAGGACAGCTATCACAGTTTTATTTACAGGTGCTGTTGCTTCTTGCAGTACTTCTTTCGGTGCTGGATCTTCTTTGTGTGTTATCCGGGCAGTTCTGCTTTGGTGGCTGTCCGAACTAGCGATCCAGGCGATCGGTTCATTTGGTTTTTCTTCCTTCGAGGTCTAGTGGTATTTTGTGCTTGGCTTTCTTTGTAAGTCATCCGGGCAGTTCTGCTTTGGTGACTGTTTGAATTGGCGATCAAGGCGATCGGTTCAGTTGGTTTCTTTCTTTGAGGTTTGTCTATAATTAGATCAAATTTGTGTTACCAATTTATCTTTTACACAATTTCATGGGTTGGATGGAGTTTTTAGTTGTTGCCTTTCCGCTTCCGGCTCAAGGTTTGTTTCGGTGCTGCAGTCCTGAAGTGCTGTCAGTAACGACTGAGCCCCTCCCTTACCCGGGGGGAAATGCATTGGGTACCAATGTGGTTCTGTATCAGCTCTGAAACAAACTTTTAAGGTTCTATCTCGAGAGTATAGATCTGATGCCACACTTGTTCATTTATGAATGCAATCGCTACAGTCCTGAGATGCTATCAGTAATGACTGTGATTGACATCCAACTACTGAACAAGATGGTCGCAAATCTGTTATAGTGCTGAGAAATCACAGTTGTCTACACTACTGTGCTCTAACAGTTTCTGTGTTGGTGATCGCTGCAATTTTAAGACAGGTGGGGTGCTACCGCTTGTACTAGGATCTTGGGTTCCTGTACTGTAGCACTGGTCTGGTCGTTGTTACTGTAAAGAAAAGTCGGCTTGAAATACAGCATTGGTTTGGCATGAAGATCGGTGGGCTTGCTTCTCGGTTTGTGCCTAAAGGAATGTCAATTGAGTTAATCAATTGCAAAAATTTTCGACATATTGTCCAACCTGGTCGTACCAGTGGTACTGTGGCGATCGGTCGCTCTGGTTCTACTACAAAGTAAAACTTTTGGAAAAACACAAGATTAAACAATAAATAAATAATATATACAAATACTTTGAAAATTGTCGTGTTTCTGTTGACATAGCTACATGTATATTTTGATAAGTGTACACTTCGGTGTACGCTTGTGTGCTCATCTGTCTGCTCATTTGGCATTTTCTCTAGCTAAAATATTAGTTGGGGCTTGATGTATATATTGTGATTAACGGTGTGATTTTGATAGTATTTTGGGACCACGGCAGCATCGGTCCCTCCAAAAATTGGAGGTTAGTAGATGATGATCGTTAGTAGACCATTAGTTGTTTGGGACTGTCTTGAGACTGGCTGTGCTCGTGTTGATTCTGTTGGTGGTTTTGGATACTGTAAGCTTATTTTTCTGACAACTGATGGTGTTTTGTGCTAAAAAGAAAATAATTGGTTAAAATCGTTTCACTGTCGGTCAGTCCGGTTTTTATCTCTAACCTGTAGTAAAATGGAGTGAGTTTGTTTTAGTTTTTGTAATAAACATGTTAATTTGCCATTGGATGCAGGCTCAGTGATTTTGTGGTGTAATATACTACAACTAGCAACTACGTGAATCTTGACAGGACACTGTGACGTCATTGTGCTGGTTGTGTACAGTGTCAGCTACTGTATGAATGAGTCGTCGTAACCTTTGGTACGACTGTATGTTTATCAATATGAGATTTGCTGTATTGATCTTACCTGTTCTGGTTTGTGATGACATACTTACAGTGGGGATTTTACGATAAATCAAAAATTGTCGTTTCTTTCTGTGTTGTGACGAGTCTGGTCCGGGGTACTTGCGTGTTTTGTTAGTCGTCCACAGGGTTGTGTAGCTGACTTGGGTGGTTGAGAAAGAATTGTGTTTTAAAGGTGTTTAGATTGACTGTGAATGTTTAAGATATTTAAAAAAATGCTTAAGATTACCATTGGGCCGGTTGTATCGCTTAGCGATACTGGGCGATTTTATTGTATAACTTTGCTTTGGGGTGGCCTGAAACTTGCAAATTTGGTTTGGTTAAAGAATTGTGGTAGGTGGTTTGTTTGACAAAGTTTGGGGACATAGGGATGATTTACCTGATTTTGGGGGCGATTTGAAATTTTTGGTAGCATGGTGTGAATGGAGTTTTTGTATTGTGCCGTACAGCACAACATTTGTGATAGTGTTTTGGATTAGCGATCCTGACGTTCGATCGCTCTGGTCATTGTGTTTGGGATTTTGGGGTGACTATTTGTGACAGGTGGGCTTGTGTACAGGGTGGGTATAGGATCTACTTTAGTTAGGGCGATCACAGCATTTGATCGTGGTGGTTGCTCAAGACGTGTTTTGCTAAGGGACAGTTACCTGGGTGTTAATTAAATTATACTTAGACGTGGGGCTGTGGCTGTGGCTTGGCGATTAGTGCAAACGGTTGCTCTGATCACTTACTGTGTGGGATGTTGGGGGGGGCTGACCGGGGCGACCAGTCGACTTGGTTACTGAGAATTTTGTAAGGCCGACCGGGGTGACCAGTTGGCTTGGTGTTTGAGGATTAACTTGAAACGTTTAAACTATTAAATTTTTGGTTTGATTGTCAGGGCGACTGAGGTGGTCGATCGCTCTGATTTCTCAAACGTAGTTTGGTGGCCAAATTGAGTGTACGGGTATCGCCAAGGCATTACCTGTTGACATGGGAATGACTGTGGATACCGACCAGGGCGATTGATGTTCATGGTCGCGGGGCTGACTGGACCTATTTTTAAGTTACAGCAGAGTATTTGAAGTAGAAAGGTGGTCAAGAAATGACCATAGTTTATTTGAGGGGTTGCCGTAGTCAACCTAGGCAAAGAATAAGAGATGAGACCATGCCCAGCCTCTGAGTAGATAGAGGGGGAAGAGCTAGACTAGGGAGAGAAATACATGTGTTAACAAATGCATTTCAATGAAATCGGAATAAATCGAGGGAAGTTTTTTAACTACTTACATTTTTCTGTGTGAAAGACAATTTTACATGATTAGTCAGTACAGTGTGAATGAGAAAATAACGACTAAATGTCTAGGATATAAACAATATTTCTTGGATAAAAAAAAACTACGTTTCTAGAGTAAAAATACGTTTCAAGGATAAGATGTCAAAGTATTTCTACCATATGTACAATGCTGAAACAAAATAACTTATCATTGCTGTAAGAGAACGGATTAGAGTCTACGAGGAAATCGGAATATACATGTATTTACAAAAAATACAATTTATTTGTCGCCTTCCTTATCCGCTCCTTTGAGTTCCTTCTTGGAGGGGCGGTACTCTGGGTCGACGTTGCTGTTGTCAACGTAGTCTTGTGACGGGTAGTACGTGGAGTCATCATCCTCATCACTTTGCGTGCGCTTTCTTAACGTGGTATCCAGCTCTGAAAAATGTCGCAAATATTTTGTTAGTTGTAAACCATTGTTTACATATACTTGGTTCTCCAAGGGTTTGTCGAGGTTTTCCGCGATCAGGGCGATTGATCTGCTTGGTCGCCCTAAAGTATGGGGAGGCTATTTTTAGAAACCGTTGGTTATTGAAATGCTGTTTTGTGATTTGTCGCATGATTCTGAGATCGTGGTTCTGGTTGGTTGTGTATTTCGCCGATGGTTTCTCGCAAACTTGTTCTGATTTGATGACCTAATTGGAGTGGCAAGCCGGAACTACTAAAAATAGATATGGCGGGGAAATTTAAATGAGCGCAATCTTTCTGAAAATAAATACTTTCTTTAATTTTTTTTTTTTTCTTCTCGTGGCTCCTTGCTGGCTATTGTGAATGGTTTATTTTGTAGTGTTCGCTTGGAACAATCTAAAAAGTTGGTTAAAGATGATGTTAAATTTTAAAATTATGTATTTATTCTATCACATGTAATTAGAATAGTACTGCTATTGTAGCCAGTGAAATTAGCAAGAAAATTAGGGTTTCTAATATTTTGAATGCTGAACTCTCTGATGCTGTTGTTTGTGAGCGTTCTGCGCAATCAGTCTCTATGGTTGCTATTCCTTGGTCTTCTTGGCCTGTCTTAGCATCCTGATTTTCAGTTTTTTCTGTTTCTACCAATTGTAGGTGTTTTGGGCGATCACTTTCCTTGGTCGTCAGTAATCTCTGGACCTCTGTTGTTGAGCGGTCAGGGCGATCGTTTTCTGTGGTCGCTACTTCTTGGTCTTCTTGGCTTGTCCTAGTGTCGTGGTTTACTTGTTTTTCAGTTTTCTTTGCTTCCACTAATTGCTGGCGTTCTGGGCGATCATTTTCCGTGGTCGCTGATTGCTCGGGTAGATGGTAAATTTGTATTAGGACAGGTTCTACCAACTGTACTTCTTCTTTGAACTTCCATTCAAGGTCTGGGATCTGTTTTGCTGGCATTAACTGCTGTGCGTCTCGAATTTTAGAGTTGTTCCTGCTTTCATTGAATAGCTCAGCTATTTTTACGTCCATCTCACATGGAGATACGTCTTTTCTGTTCACTAGTGTGACTTTCCCATGGTTATCTTTTACGAACACTCTGTTCTTACCTTTGAAACCTACACATAAATGGTCTGTGCTTCTTGGTTCGAATGCCTTTGCTGTGTGGTCTTTGACTACTACTGGGTGGTTTAACTTGATGTGTTTTGGCCTGAAGTTCTTCCTCATACATTTGTTTCCATCTCTAGCTGCTCTGGATTTCGCTAAATTATATGCTACTACCTGGAACAGTTTCATCATTAATTGAGCATTTAGTATACCTTGGTCGTCTCCAAGATATCTCGTGCTGTTTTCTGCCAGTATCATGTGTTTTGCGTTGGCTTCTCTCCCGAACATCAGAAAAAATGGTGAAAATCCTGATGATTCTGTGGGGAAGAAGTTGTAAGCTGCTGTAGCTTTCCATACAAGGTCGTCCCATTCTAGGCCTTGTTGTATCTGCTTGCCAACACATGCTTTCAGGAACCTGTGAAAACCTTCAATACGGCCATTACATTGTGGTGAATAGATAGGAGTATACCTATGTTTGGTTTTAAAACGTTCAAATACCTCTTTCCACATGTTGTTCTTGAATTCGCTGCCATTGTCTGACAGTATTGTTTTTGATGGTCCGCAAATGCAGTAAATGTGATTCATGTAAGCTGCTACTACTTCTTCGGCTTTCTTTGTTTTCAAGGGTATGCACCATGTAAAACCTGTAAGCATACAAATTGCCGTGAGGGCATACCTGTTTCCTTTGCTGGATGCCGGGTGAAATTCTCCTATGAGGTCCATTGCGAGGAATTCCATTGGTTGCGATGGAGCTTTGAAATGTTCTTTGTAAACCTCATTGTTGTGTACGTTGTGTCTTGCACACGTCTTACATCTCCTGCAATGGAGCTGGATGTGTCTCTTCATTCCTTTCCAGTAGTACAGGGTTTTTAGTGCATTGTAAGTTCTTTTGAATCCGTTGTGACCTTGTTCATCGTGTGCTAGTATCATCAATGATTCCTTAAGGATGTCTGGAACTACTACTGCTTTGTAACTCAATGCTTGCTCTGTTACTCTTTTCTTCAGGATATCGTTTTCCATGATGAAAATGTTCTGGTTTAATTTTCCTGCTGAGCACAGGTTTCTTAAGTGTTGTATCCTTTCATCCTGTTCCTGAAACTCCTTCATCTTAGCATTTGAAACTGGGATTTCTACCTTCAAGTTGGGTAGTGGATCTATGTGGTGTATTTCTATGACTGGTTTGGTTCCGGGTTCTGTAATTACTTCTTCTGTCATTTCCACTTTTGCTGGTGGTAGTTTCTCGAATGGTACATAACCAAATTCGTGACCTTTTTTTTCGTCAGGTAGCTTGACATCTTCATCTATTTCGATTAATCTGCTTAGAGTGTCAGCGAGAACATTTTTAACTCCGTCAATAAACTTGAATTCTATTTGCTGTGACTCTAGTTCTACTGCCCAATTGTTTACTTTTGAATTGAGTGTGTTCTTTTCGAGGAATCTTTTCAGTGGTAGGTGGTCGCTTCTGACCATAATCTTAGCTGAATCAAGATAGAAACTTAGCTTTTTCACTGACATGTAGATGGCATACGCTTCTTTTGTTAGTGCTGCCCAGTTTAGTTGTGATCCTCTGAAGAGACCGCTTACATAGGCGACTGGATGGTCTGTGTCTTCTACCGTCTGGGTGAGTATGCCTGCATATGCATATTTGGATGCATCGGTGTACAGCATGTAGCTTGCAGCAGGGTCAGGATATCTCAATATGGGTGCTTCTTGGAGATACTCTTTCAGAAGTTTGAAGCATTTTTCGCATTCAGTAGTCCATTTGAATTCTTCGTTCTTGCGTGTGAGCTTTGTTAATATCCTGGAAATGTCTGCAAATCTAGGTACAAATTTCCGATAATAACCTACTAATCCCAGGAATTGTTTTACCTGTTTTGCATTCTTTGGTGTTGGCATCTTGCTGATGCTTTCTAGTTTCTCTGGTAGAGGCTGTATACCTTCTTCTGATAGTAAGTGTCCGAGGTACTGGATATGTTTCTTGAAAAAACTGCATTTCTGGAGCTTGAGTTTCAAGTCAGCTCCTCGTAATCTCTCGAAGATGATTTCTAAGTGTCTCAGATGTTCCTCCTCTGTTCTGCTAAAGATAATTATGTCATCGAGGTATCCCATTGCAAAGTCAAGTCCTGTGAGTACCTCATTGATCAATCTCTGGAAATAAGCTGGCGCTTGGGCCAATCCGAAGGGAACTCTGTTGAACTGATACTTTCCCATTCCTGCTACTACAAAAGCAGTTTTTGGTTTCGCATCCTCTGAGAGTCCTATGTGGTAATAGCCGGATCTCAGATCCAATGTTGAAAAAATCTTGTATCCCTGTAATTTAGCATAGAGTTCATCAATCTTTGGTAACGGTACTAGAGAGATACAACCTTCTCCTCCTGTCATGTTCTGCACCTCTGGTTGAGTCATGTTGAGTTTCCTGAAGTCCACACACATTCTTCTTTGTGGGGCTTCTCCGGGGGCAGATTTCTTCGGGACTATCACTACTGGTGATGCCCAGGGTGATATGCTTTTTGTTATGATTCCTGCTCTTTCTAAGGTTGTGATTTCATTTCTTACCCATTCGTAGTGTTTTAGTGGTAGGGTGTATGGTCTGGACGCAATTGGTGGACTGTTGCCTGTGTCTATGTCCATTTCCACTAGTAGTGTCTTGCCAATGTCGTCACTTCCTTTGGAAATTATGCAGTCAAATTTGTTGCACAGGTTGTTGAATTTGTCCTTAGTTTCTTCACTGATCGGTGCGTCTTTCAGATCAATTTTTCGATGTGGTTCTACTTCTGCCGGTGACTTGATGAAGTTTGAAGCGCTTGTGAAAATCTTTTGGATATTTGTATCTGTGATGATAGGGGCGATCTTGGCGGTCGATCGTGATGTTCGCTTGGGGACCCACATTCTTGGGGTTGTGTCCAACATTTCAAGTTCCAGCACTTCCTCGATGTCAAAGACGTCACCTTTGATTTCGTCTCTTTCGGCGAATGCTACCACGTGATTCTTGGGTAGGTACAGGTTCTCGGTGGAGCTGAGATTCACTATTTGGTATGGGAATACTGTGTCCTTAGCTCTTTTTGACAGATCTGCATATAAGTCGTCTCTGGCAACCATGTTGGGGTGGTGTGTGTGACACAGTTCGTCTGGTATTATCTTTACTGTTTCTGTGCTTGTTGTGTTTATGTCCACGTTTACTATCGCACAGCTTCTCGGGGGAAGCTTAGTTGCTTGTTTTAGGGACACTGAGTACTTTGTCCGTGGTTTCAGCTCAGATGTTTCTATTATTGGCTGTAAGTTCTCTGTCAGCACTCGGGTGTTACGTTTGGACCAGTGGACTCCTATGAAGTAATCTCGTGCAAAATCCTTTCCTAATATTACTGGTCTTGTTATGTTTTGGCATACTAAGAATGTTTGTTTAAATGTTCTCTTACCCAATGTTATCTCACATTTTACTCTTCCCATCACTCCTAGACTCATACCATCCGCTCCGACTACTCTGGGTAATCCTGTCGAGTCCAAGTTTTCAAGCTTGAGTTTTCTGTACATGTCCCCTGACATTACACTCCTTGAGGCTCCTGTATCGAAAAGTGTGTTGATATGTGTGTTTTTGATAGTTGATGGAAATACAGTACCTTCTGCTGAGCCTTCTGTGTTGGTGTTGTAAGATGCATTTATTTCACACACTACTTCGGGGACTGTGGTGAGATAATCTTCCGGGTGGTACTGTGTACTTAGTCACGCATTCTCCTCTTCCTCGATGTAGTCTGCTATGACTAGGGCATCGAAGATAAGATCCACATCTTCATTCAGGATGTGTTGAATATGCTCAATTGAGGTGGTTTCTATAGCGTCTTCACTGACCTCTTCTATGGCTCTGTTGGTGAATTTTGGGAAATTCTTTGCTGCTTCTCTGCTTTGATTTCCGCTCTTGATAAAGTCTACTGTTCTTCTGATGTTTCCCATCATGTCTTTATCTTTGACATTATACTCGAACCATACATTTCTCTTTGGCCAGGAGTTCTGGTGTCTGTACCTCTTGAGACGCCTGTAGCCGTTTCGGTATGGGTTTGAAGTGTTGTACTGGCTGTTGTTGTTATTGTTGTAGCTGCTGCCTCTGCTTTGATTTGGATATTGGTGTTGTCTCATTGTACTGTTGAATCTGCCTCCTCTTGGTGAGTTCGGGTATTCAATTGTTGATACATCTGAGATCATGTTGACTGAATCTGATATGGTAGTTTCTCTCATGCTGATTCTTTCTGATCTGGCTAGTTCTGTCTGTCTGTAGACCTGTTCTAGTTGTTCACCTTCCTCCATAGCATCTTTCAATGTTCTTATGTATGAGGGTGGTACCTTTCTGAAGATTTTTCTGGTAAGTTTGTCGGCAATGTGGTCTCCCAGCGTGTTTGCATATTGCTGGAAAACCTGTTGGTCCGTCTGCTCTTCAAGTTTCAGGTTGTATGCTACAGTGTGGACTGCTGCATATTCAGAGTTGTGTGTTACAATGGGTTTGTTTTTGGCTAGTCTCATCCTTCTCAAGTAGTGGCTTGCTTCTAACCTTGTTCCGACATTTGAGAAGTTTTCTAGGATTACACGTTTTAGTTCTGCGTCTGGTGCCGATGGGTGTCTTGATATTACTGTGAGGATGTTTGGACCTGCTTTTGCTGCTATTGCCTCATGTAGTGGTATGTTTGCTTCCTTTGCAATGCGTTCTAAGTTGTCTACCCACATGAGACATTTTGACTTGTCGTCACCATCGAAGTAACTGACGTGATTCATCAGCATTTTATGTTTACCTCTGTTCTTGGTTTCTTCTCTGGTCTCTGCCATGAAGGTTAACAGCATCTGCGTTGTTGTATCCAAGTTGGAGTTGTTGGCAGTTGCTTGGGGTGGGTACACTGTAGAGGGTTCATTTCGAGTGTGATGGTTGTTTCCTCCTGGTACATGGTAGTTATTCGCTCCATAGTGTACTGGTGACGGGTAGGGACCGTATCCTGTGGGTTCTGGATAATTGTTTAGATAGTTATTTTGTGGAAGATTGTTGGAATAGTCGTACCTTGGGGTACTGTGGCTTCTGCAGTTTTGTCTTGGTGGACCCCTACAGTTTGCCGTCGTGTGGTTTTTCTTGTTACATTTGTCACAGTGGAGCTGTTCTCTAATTCTGGCCACACAGTTGCGTGAGGCGTGACCAGGCTCTCCACAAGCTGAACAGTAGTCCCAGTCTGTGGATGCTCCCGAGTCACTTTCTCTGCTGGATCCATACTCGCGTCTGTTTCTGTGTTCGTACTGACGGTCGCTCCTTGTTCCCATCTGCTTTGCTGGGTGTCTTGGCGACCATGGCGATTGGCTTGTGTGTCATGGCGATCAGGGCGATCGGTTTCTGTGGTCGCCCGATTCATTGTTTGAGCCATGTTGTTTAGCTGTCGCTGTACGTCTTGTAGGGAATTCTCTCTGTGCTGCTCTCTGTTTGTAAAATTAAAGTTAACCGTGTGTTGTTCTTTACCTCTAGTGATGGTGGCTGTTACAGGTTGTGCGGGCTGGGATTTGCTCTGTGTATGTGTCTCTTTTCCACCGGTGGTTCCATGTCCTTCCGCCGGTGTAGCATTGGGGATGTCCGCTGACTCTTCATTGAATGCTTGTGCCACGATGTTGTCGTGTTCTGTCATCATTTTTCTGCCCATTTGAAATGCCTCCTCAGCATTTTGGACGCTTTCCATTCTGGGTTTAGTTTTAGGTAGGGGGTACGTCTGCTTACCGTAGGCTTTCCTTCTTGAGTTATCTCTCGTCAGGATGACAAGAATTTCGTCTAGTCTGTCAGAAATGCGTTGAATGGATTGTTCTAGACCTTCATTTGCTCTAAGTCTGTCTTCATTGTTCATTGTGAGCAAGCTGTTGGTTTCTAGTTCAAAGACGTACTTCCAATATTTCACACCTATTTCACAGTAGGCCTCTAGCCTGTCTTCCAACTCTTGTTTGGTAAGGAAGCGATGTCTTGTGATGGGCCATTCGTCTCCTGGAATGTACTGGGTTATGGGGTTTTCTATCTTGAATGTCTTAAGTGCACTCACCAGTACTTCCTCCGGGAACGGGCTGTCCTGGCAGTCTGTGACGAATTTAATCGGCCGTTCAGAATGGGTTTCCAACCGGCCTGAGGGTAGGAATACCTTCAGGTGTTCTACTCCAATGTGTTCCTTCAGTAGTGGTGTGTTGATCAGGAACTCTGCTGGTCCCACCTTCATTCCATCCTTGATGGCTTCTTCCAGCGGGGTGTTGTTGAGATCGGGGACGATCAAAGCGGGAATGTCGAGGTTGGTTACGCTGTTGATTGATGCAGCATCCTCCTCTCCTTCGCTCGTTTGGGTAGCTCCCCTTGTATCAATCGGGTTTGGAGTAGCCATGCTTGGTTCCCTCCTATTTCTTATAATGCGTTCAGGGTCTGTTGTGTTTAGTAAATTTTCATCTCCTTGCTGTCTAGTGCGCATCTATGTTGCTTAATTGCTGTGTGTAGATCGACTCTCCTGCGGCTTTCTCTTATATTTAGCTACAAGTGAAACTTGACACAACTCGTGAATGATTGTTCAATTGTTGTACACTTTAAGTTGAACAATCTAAGAGATAAGTGCTAATTTTTAAACAAATTGAGAAAAGATAATCCTTAACACGTGCATAAAGGTAAGCTATTGTGTAAACTTTTAATCGTGCTTTCACACGTTGGTTTGCCCTTAAGTGGTCTTAAGTGGCATGAGAGGATTATGAGAAGTTCATGCTTATTGTTACCTATTGTTGAGTGCGAGAAGTGGTCAATTGTCTTGAATCACACAGATTTCTCCTGTGGTGATGGCGGTAATTCGCTAATCTTGGCCTTACTACAGGATCTGTTGATTCTACAATTTTGAAATGTAAATGTTTTAACAGTGTTTCGTACTTTAACATTCATAGATTTTGCTAAACTGCACTTGTAAGGTTACTGTAAAACATATGTTTGTAGCTGTGGTGTGGTGCAATTAAATAATGAAACGATACATCTACTTACTGTTTGTATTTCGTGAGAAAATACATGAAATACTTGGCCTTGAGTATCCTGGCAATCAGGGCGATTGGTTGCCTTGCCTTGTTCACGGGAAAATCCTTTGTCAACGCTTTGCGTCCTCCTGGTTTTGAATTTTCCTGTAATACTCCAGCAAACCTTTGTCTTGTGCTGTATAATTTGGGAACCAAGGCGATCGGTTGCCGTGTTCGCTGAAATATTCTACCTCAATGGGATTTTAAATACGATCTGACCTCTTTGGGATTTACGTGATCAACCTCTTTGGGTTTTTATTTTATTTTAATACAATCTGACCTCTTTGGGATTTACGTGATCGACCTCTTTGGGTTTTCTTTAATACGATCTGACCTCTTTGGGATTTACGTGATCGACCTCTTTGGGTTTTCTTTAATATGGGTGAGAGCTTTCTAATATAACAGATTGAAACTGAAATACCTGTTGTCTTCCTGTTGGAACAGATACCATCGGGCTGGGTTCTTCACCAAAATGGGAGGTTCTTTATCGGTTGTACATAGTTACGCTCCGGGATGTGAACCTCTAGTTACCGGTAATCTCACGATGGGTCTTACGATCCGTTCCAGTCATAAGCAAGAGTTATCTTCAGTTTACCAGTTTATTGATGTACTGTACAGTCTATGTATATATGAAGCTCTCCGGCATTGAAGCCTAAGTTGTCTACTGGTTCTGTCGCTCTCCTTCTTCTCCTCTGTCTGGCGCTCTCTGCACTGTACT